>VZTX01015504.1:440521-490788 GCA_013400915.1 Pardalotus punctatus
TTTAGGAAGAGGAGCAGCAGTCACAATTTCTTAATTCATGAAGACTAAATTTTGCTGTAAAAAATATGTCAGTTATGAAAACTGACTTACTGACAAAGAGTCTCTGAAACCAAGCTGGAATTTCTCATGAAAATAAGAGGAAAAAAAATGTGATGATACACATGAATTCTCTTTTTAACCACATTGTCTCCCTTCTACTTCATCTCATGATAAATGAGCACATCCCAAAGCAAATTCCACAGGTTCATCAAATTAGCAGCTTTCCCTGAACTTTTGCAAGTATTTCCTACTCCTATTTAAAGAGTCCACACAGTAAGAGGATGTTGAAACATGTAAATCACTCCTTGAAAATGCCACAGTGCTGCTAACTCTCTTGGTGGTATCATGGTTTTACTACACCAGTTAATCATGATTTTTTTATTTATAAAGGGTTCATTATGGAAGTCTTTCAGAGAGTATCTGCTAGTCTTTAAAAATGAATAGTATAATCTCAAAGGTAGGTGTCTACCCAAAGTTAGATGGAAAATGACTAATTATCATTATTAAAAAGACTAATTATCATCCTGAATCACCATTCAGCCCTCTGTTATATAAGAAATCTGACTCACCCGAAAAATAAGAGCCTTGTGAGAAAATTCCAAATGTGTTTTGATAGAGTACTTAGGGAGGTAATAGCAGTTCTATTGTAAACAACCTTCATTTTCAAGTAGTGAACATTTTCAAGTTTCTTGTCCAAAAGTTTGTATAAGGAATGTATGGATAGAGACTGCTAAATAACAAATGATGTTGCTAGCATTCCATGTTCATTTCCCCTTGCACAGGAAGACTAGTGGAAAGAAAAGCATTTGTAAACACAAAAAGCTTCACAAGAGACTTGAAACAAATTTCATGAGCTTGATACAAATTGTTTGATAGCTTATGAGTTGTGCATTAAGTTGCAAGCACATATAAACACATTGTGTGTGCTTTCATTTTCTATGGAGAATTATAATTTGAAATTTGGGTATTCGTGTGTATAAACATGCATAACATACACAGCATGACAGCTATTCACAATTGTTTAAAAATATCCAACTCATACAAAACTCTTAAGTGAGGCTAGGACTTTTAAGTTGCTTACAACATCATCTCAAATATGTCAATCAAGCAAATTGTAAAGTTCACATTTTTATTTCCAGCAAGAACTTCACTTGTATCAGACAATACCTCTTCTCTTTCTCTATTAGTTATTTACTATCTGTTATTTTTGGCATGTTAAATTTTACATCAAAAGGCTGAGATTGGATAAATTTACTCCTTCTGACTATTGACTGTGGGGCTGGTGTGAGGGAGTGATGTCCTCCTTCCTGACAGTAATTAAACATGGTTGGATGGAATAAGCTCCTGGACTGAGGCTTTGAATGACAGAAACCAGTAAGAAGCCTGCAGTGCAAAAGGAGCAACAAACTGAGTTTCTTGTTGGTAACTTTCTTGTTGGAAACTCTCTGGGAAATTCCCATTTCTTAGGACAAACACCCCAGGCTGTGCCTCCAGTAGCAGCTAGCATGGCCCAATAACAGCAGACCTGAGGAAAAAACTGGTACTAAAGACATGGTGAACAGAGTATATATTCAACAGGATTTACTTCAGCTAAAATTTAGTCTGGTTCATGGACTGAAAGTACCTTAGCAATAGGAGGATGTGCTTCTGAAATGCATTTTCCAATTTAATGCTATTAAAGGGGGGGCAAAAAAAAACCAACAAACTGAACAAACTGGTTTGTATGCTTGCTGAGACCAGTCTGTGAATAAACAAAAGCACAATAAATAATGGCACTGAGGAAAATCACTCTAAAACTGTAGTCCTGATCCAAACTAAAATGATAGAGTAGAAAAAATCTTTGGAGGTGAATGAAAAGCAATTTTTTCTTAGAAGATAAAATGTGCAGTTGGCGAAAGCTGAAATGACATAGACAATTGCTGGAGAGATGATTCCATTCTACAATAATAAAATGGAAGAATATAGACAGGTTTTCAGACATCTTTATTTTTTTTGTGCTCTACAAAATATCTCAGTCTTCTCTGTAGGCAATGTCACTTAATTCTGATGTATAATGTAATAAAATACAGAAATAAATATGGAAAAGTTTTTTGATATTTCTTTTGGTTCCCTTAGAAGAAAGAGTGAACTCATGGACAAGATAAGATACTATGCAGAAAAGAAACAAAACCTCTTCAAACAAAATATTTTTTCTTTTTCTTTTTTTTTTTCTTTTTCTATTTTTGTGGAAGGGAAAATTTGATTTTGGAGTTAGGGCCTTTCTTTAGGGCTCTAGATGATGAATTAATAAGCATAATATCATACAGCATACATTTTCTCTCTACAAGTCCAGCAGCACTATTGACCAAAACACATATTCCTAGTTTTTCTCATTGAGGATGTGAGCCTTCTGCCCCTGCTCCATACCCCCAAAAAAATCAAAACCAAAACCAAAGCATTCAATCACAGCATTCCACCAAAGGCCATAGTCTAGTCCCACAAATAAAAACTTGTAACAGAGCAAGTTTGATATCATAGTGGTGATGTTGTCATAACAATAGATCCTTGTAGCAAGTAGATACTGCAGTCCTATGTAGCTTCTAAGAGTAAATTATTTCTGTTGTGTGTGTTATTCAAAGACCCCAGAGCAAGGGCATATGCATGACTAACCTGTGCTAATAAAATAGTGTTATCTTATCAGAAAAAAAAATGAACAAAAAACCATAAAAATTTGAAGGCTGATAAATATTAAAAAACAATATGAGATGGTAAGAAGGTGTAAGAACTCAAAAAGCACAATTGCCTGTCACAAACACCATTAAGGCCACAGAAGGGATTTTCTATGGGATAAGCACAGAAAGAAGCAACAGATAGCACTAACTCCAAGCCTGGCAGAGACAAGATCTGGTTAACACACTCTGGGTAATGCACCCAGACAAAAATTCCCAAGTTATGGGATGGACCACTGAAACACTCCTGAATATGCATCTGTGGATATCTGGAACCTAGACTGCAAAGTAAGCCACCTTAATGGGAACGTGAGATAAGAAAAAGATGGTACTATTGTCTGAGTGTTATCTCAGACCTATCAAGAGGTTAACAAGCTGGGGTAAAAGGATCTATCACTGATAATGGACATAAAGAATGCAGAATTTGTAGGTCACAAGGAAAACCAACTCAGCAGCTGTGCTGAAATCAGCTCAGACTGGGTAAGAGGTAATTCCAGCAAGGGGAGATAGTGACCAACTCACAGCCCACTGACCCAAGAAACCCAAGAGAAAGAATGGGCATGGGACTAATTAGCATTAGAAGAGAGGGGGTCATTTAACCAGTAGAAAAAGAGAACTTCTTAGACAATGAGCATTAATTCCTTTGCTAAAATGTACAACTAAAAAAGTTTTGAACATTGAGACCCCCACCACTGATAAGCCCAAGGTGAACAAGGACCAACAGGATGCCACAGAATCCACGAGTGGTTACAATCTCCTGCTTGATCTGTCTCTCCCTCTCTCCCCTCCCACCTCTTTTCTATTTATTTCTATTCTCTGTTAAATACTATCTGTATTATTGACTTCGGCATATGGTCTAGTTTGCACCTTAATTTGGGCAGAAGCCTCTCTCACTAATCAGATCTTAACACAAAGTTTCCAAAAGTATAATATATTAACAGAGTTCTTCAAAATAAAAGCACAGAAAAAATATAGAGGCCACAAAACTAAAATCATCATCACAAACGAGTAATTGTCAGCAAAAGATTGTAACTTTTTGGCCAGGGTAAAACTGGTCTTATGGATCAGACAGAAAAAAGACGTCTGATATCCAGGATATACAAAATACTGTGTGTATAGTAAAACTTGAATGTAAAATGATAATGTGAATTAATGAAGAACAAGAAGATTGTGTTTAAAAAAAGCAAAAGAAGAAACCCAAGTAAATCCACAAATAGGGAGAAAACCCACCAGCATCATACTCCTCCTGATGGCCCTGATAACTGCACAAAAAGAATTTAAAGAACAAATGTCTGAAATTATGATTTGACCTCCACATTTCTGTTCCACTTCAGGTTCATCTGTAGCTGAAGTTATCTAGTTCAGCCACAGATTATGCTGTACCTTAAAATAATGACTTGATTGCAGGTTAAGAAATAAATATATAAATCATTCAAACCCATTTTTTATTTGGGTTTTAACTACTTTTGTAGTGAACCCAAAGTCTGCAGTGAAACTTAGGTTACTGATAGCCAGATTGTTCAGGCACTGTGTTTATCATTTGAAAACAGAAGTGGGTCCTATTACACTGTATAGACCAAAGGAGGTGATCAAAGCAAATCCAGCCAAGTGTAGTAGCTTCTCTCTGCTCCTCAATTGCTTTAACATATCCTAGAACTAAGAAAAACAAACAACAAGCCATTTCTAGTATTATTTGCACCCTGCTTAAAGTGTAGCTGAGAATATGCTGATAAGACTGCTCTTTCAGGAGAAAAAGAGAGAATGTCCTGAGTAAAACCTTGATTCTTTTTCTGATGTGTGAATCTGAAATTTTGTCTTAGATGGTAAGAATCTGCACCACTGACAAGCTGTGCAAAGACAGATAAGAGTGACCACTGGAGTGGTCTGCTGCTACAGTTTACCTCCTCCTTTTTGCAAAACTTAAAGTCATCTGTTTCACTGAATAGAGTAGAATAGGAATGTTTTATAAAGGTGAGATGAAAGACAATCATGACTGGTTTTTTGTTTTGCCGTGGTTTGTTTGCTTACCAGGTTTTACTGTATGTCTTTAAAAAGGGGTGGCTGTGCAGCAAAATCAAAAAACTGCTTGTTTGTCTTTCCTGGCTGCTGTAATTTAGTCAGATAAAAACTTATTTCTGGAAAGATTAAATTTTGCCTTTCCTGCAAATGTCTGAATTGTTCAGGGTGAGTCTTCTGATGGGCAAATAGCAAACGAGCCGAAGGACACCCTGGGCAAGCAGAGGCTGGGAAACCATTGAAAAGAGCAGGACAGAGGTGACCAGCCAAGTGTGTAAGGTGAAAGGGAGAACAGAGATTCAGAGTGAATCAGGTGAAGCGTGATGACACTCAGCTGTTGTCTTGTATTGTTGTATTGTTGTATTGTTGTACAATTAAAACAATGTAGGATTAAAACAATGGACCAAATACTCATCCTGAAAAAACAGAGTGGAAAAAGCAGAGATTGTATACAAATCTCCCTACTTTCACTCTCTCTTAGCCAGTAGGTCTGAGGTTTTACAATTAAAAACTATCTGTTTGTCTCAGTATACTAAGAAAACCCAGCTTTATGTTTCATGTTCTCCTGGTATTTTGCATAGGCTCACTTAAGAGAAAACATTCTCAAAATCTCAGCCAATTTCTGATGTATTTTATCAACACTGATAAAAAAAAGTTCTAGGAGGAAATAATGTGAAAAAATTGAATGCAATTTGGAAATTAGAAACAAAAATATGATGAAGAGGGGTGATGTAACATATGGCAAGAGTAATTCTAAAGTATCCCAGATCATCTTTTTCACATCTTCTTGAAAATCTGATAAACTTAATTTGCTCTAAAAGGCCACATCATGTCCTCACTCTTCCCAGCATACATATTAACCATGGAATTTAAGAAAACCACTATGCCTTCATCCAACATTCACTATTAGACCAAGGACCTGGGAAGATGAGTGAGCCTGATGAAAATTTACTTCATCTGGTGTTTTAGAGGGTCAGTGCATTAAGACCATGGTTGAAAACTGGGCAAACAGCAATCCTTTCCCAGTTCAGGCAACTTTGAAAATTAAAAAGTATCTTTATTATTTTTCAATGCTCAGTTTTTGCTATATAAAATAGAAGCACAAAAAGAACCCTTTTTCACTTTGCTTAGTGTTAAATACTCAGATACCAACTTGGATAGTACCATAAAAATTTCCATATGCAAACAAATAAAATCAAAAGGCACTCTCATATGCAAGCAATGTTATATGACCTCAGTTCTATGATCAGGAGCTAATTCACAGCCTGAACAAAAAAGTTTCTTTATAAGTTTTCAGCAGACACACAATTCTAAATCCCTTTTCATTTCTCAGTCATATGTTGCGCCAAGGGAAACAGTCATACTTTTTTTTTTTTATTATTCCTCAAAATAACCTCAAATAATTAAAATAGCCCAAAGACATTATACCTCTGTTGAGCTACTTGGCTGCATTTGTTTTATGTCCTCTTGTTATTTATAGCAATAGGCTACAAGTACTTGAAGCAGTAATGCCATTATCTGAAAGCTAGTCACAAAAACTCCGATAATACTTCGTAGTTTGAGTTCTATCAAAGACACAGACTCCTACTTATTATTCTCTGCTGTTTGCAATTGCCTCAAGATAATGGTTCTATTTCATAGAGTCCTCTTCACAACCTTTCTCTTCCTGTTTATTATAAAGCATAACTAAGGATGATTTTGGAATATTAAAAACTTCAAAGGTAACTAAGCTGTGTTGACTGAGCTATGAGAAGAATGGAACAATTCAGAATCATCACTCTTTTTTTATTGTTTTAATCTTTTCTGCCCTATTGACACAATAAAGAGGGCTTCATAACAACTGCTATCTGAACTGCTGTGGTGCTCCAAGCTACGCATTAATCTTCAAAGCTGAAGCATTTTGAGTTGTGTTTTCAAGAATGATAGTGTGGTATTAATAAATCAATGATTCCAGTTCCATAAACACCATTCTATAATACTTTTTATTTTTGTCCATGACAAAGGAGCATGGAAAGATTTTTGTTAGTAATTTTTGTTGTATGCTTCCAGCTCCACCATCATCTGCAAAGTGAGATTAAAAAGATAAGAATTGTGAGATATTTACAGCCTTTTAAAAGTTCTAAAACTGGAAATAGCTATAGTTTTATAAATAAATATTCATGTCATGCTTCAGTACATTTTAATAACTGTTATTTGTAATAAGGGCAATATAGTATTAAACTATTAGTAACTTAGATTCATGCTTTCTTGGCAGGAATTAATGGAAACTAACAACAAACCAAGATCCACAGCATACTGACAATAATTTATCATTTGGTTGGTTTTTTTCAGCAAGAAATGTTTTCAATTAGTACTCAGAATTCAGTAGTAATTAAACACATTATGATTAAATATGGAGAATAAAATGGAAAATGGAAGACCCTGTCAGCAGAGGAAAGACAATGATAAAGAAAGGAACTAATCATCAGAAGCTAAGAAAGAAGAAAAAGTTTTATGTGAATGTAATTCAAGAAAAGATAGCCAAAAAAGAACAGATGACAATTTATAAAAAGGGACTGATTTAGATTTCAAAAGGAAAAAAGATAATTAATTAATACTAAAGGATTCTATAACTACAGAAATAAAAGCGAAAAAAACAGGCATATATCAGTTTTGCACGAAGGATAAGGCTACATACTATTAATTCTATTCTTTTTCTCAGATTTTATCCGGAGCATAGTCAAATACGAGTGGAACTGTGTGAAAATTAATGAGAATGCATGTATGGAAATAGATCAAAGAATTTAGTGAACTTAAACTGGAAGGCTGATAAAATAATAAAGAAGTTAGAAGTGGATCCTATGATAAAGGCTTAAAATATTTAGCCAACCAAAATTAAGACTGACTGAAAATATACTTGTTCTTAACAAATACTCAAGAACCTGAATATTAGGGAGGGAGAATTGATATTCAAGTTCAAGGACAAAGTTGTCACAACAACAAATGGATTTAGGTTGACAGCAAATAATATTGACCAGAAGAGAGAAGGAGATTTATAACTCTAAAAGAGAAGAGCAACCCTGTACTCAGCAGCAGAGGAAAAACCACAGCTGAAGTGATTTTAATTACCCTATGAAACAGACTTAAGGTTATGACACAACTGCATTTAGGCACTAAGCTCTGTTTTAGTTGCTTCTTTTCAAGTGTTTGTACTATATTCCTAAAAAAAATTTTCTTATATATGTTGACTCCAAATGTGTTACACTTATAAAATATCTAAATTGCTTCTATGTTTTTCCTGTCCATCACTTTTTTATCCTACTTTAGACAACATTTAACTGATTCTATGTTTTTCAAGGTTTATGGCTTAGCTTAACAAGAATGTTTTACCATATTTGGGCTGGTGTATTTGTCATCTTAAAAGAAGGTACTATATGAATAATAAGCAAAAGTTTTTGTTAAATATGTGCAAATGAAGCAAGTGTATTTGCTATACTGGTCTGATTATCTCTAAATGTATCCGAATATTTGCACCAGCATTCATAAAAAATAAAAATTTGCCTAAAAATGTGTTTAGGGAAACAGTGCCAGCAGGAATTCACCTCAATATTTATATTGGAATTTAAAAACACTCTGAACCCAGAAGACATCTAGTTTTTTCCCTAGAGTATTAAGATACCAATTTTCTTGTAACAAGAATGTTTGGATATACACAGCTACAGCTTTTCTTCATTGAGATGTGTAATCTATGTGCAGTCACAATGTCAAAACGCTCCAGTTAGCACTATTGGAAAACATCTATATTACTGTTGTCCTCCCTGGTGCTCCCCTCCTTGAATTTTAGCCATAAAGACAAGGTATATCTTGTCCCTTCTTCTCAGTTTCTCTTAAAACATACAGCAAATTAGGTTAGACTTTGAGAAGTAAGTATTGTAAATATCTTTGAAGTAATTGTCTATATGCTCACTCACTCTGTGGGTGACTCAGAAGAGGAGCAACTAACAATTACCTGGAGGAGGACCCTTAGAGTTCTTAATTAAACAAAGATCGAAGGATAACTCCCAAAGGCAGCATGATCACTGGATGCTTCAGCAAATGCATAATGCTTAGTGTAAGTATGAACGGATCTCCAGGTGGCCTCTCTGCAAATGCCAAGTGTGCAATGTTCCACAGAGAATCCACTGTCACTGCTTCAATTGGCCAAATGAGCCCTTGCAAGAAGGGAGGTTCTCTGCCAGCACTTTGATAGCATTCATTTGCATGTTATGATAACCAGGGTGGCAATTTTCGTGAGGACACTGACACCCCCTGAGGACTTTCAGCTTTTACACAAGGACATTGAGAAACCTCCTGAAGGAGGTTTTCCAGTGTAAAAGGACAATGAGAATTTCTGCTCTAATGTGTGGACAGTTGTATTTACTGAGAAATCATGAGACTCAGGAGAGGCATGGAAGTCAGAAAACTCCTGTGGTAAAGCCTTGAAAAGCCTGTTAAGGGTTGCTTTTTCCTTATGGAAATGACACAAGGGGAATCAGCCATAAGACCCTATATCTGATCTAATATTTCCTGTAGAAATGACAGCCACTGAAAATTCTTTTGATAGATGAATGAGAAGATACCATAGCATTTAAGGTTAGCAGAGCCTGCACTTTTGAACTGAAAGAGTCTATTGATATCATACTGGAAAGCAGATCTTTAACTGTAGGGAAAGCCTATTAGACTCTTCAAAAAATTCTCCTGGGGAGTGAGAATGCTGATTAATCTTTTACCTGAGGACATAAAGCCTCAATGACTGCTAAACTGGCTGTAACAGAAGAAAATTACAGGCTGCACGTCTTTAGTTTTGAACTGGGAGAATCACTGATGCTGGGAAACATGACTTATGACAATACCAATATACAAATGCCACTCTTTAATGTGGCAAGTAGATGTACTAAAATTTCTTCTACTGTCTGTAAGTGTGTTCTTCTCTAGAGAACAGATATGCTCTAAGTCAAAGTCATCCAACAGTTTACCCTGAGACAAAGTAAATTTCATTTTACTCCTAAGAAAGAGGTCTTGATGAAAACAAGGAAATGCAATTATATTGACTCACTACTGCAAGTAAGATAGTAGAACTGCTCTGTTAATAGTTGCTATGCTGCAGTGCATTATGAAGGTGACAACAGCTGTTTCTGAATAACTGTTCATGAAAAATATGTGTGTGTGTATATATATATATATATATATATATAATTGCATAAAAGCTCCCATTTCCCCCTGATCTGTGCAATTGAGTAGAGAACTGAGACATCCCCCAACAGCTGATCTATACTTCTGTCTTCCCAATTTACTGTCCACTCCATCCCCTTCTCCAAGCATTCACAGCATTCACAATTGCAAAAGGGATGTTATAGGTTTTACAAAATATTAACTCTACCACTAGACAATAAATATAGCATGCTGGACTTGGGACAGAAATAAAACAGTAACGTGCAATCATCCCAAATTATACAATAGTTTTCAGTCACACTGCTGGCATTGAGCAGACCTAGACTGAATATATATTCTTAACTTACTGACAATAGTTATTGACTTTAACTAATTAAAAATATTTTCATGATCCTTCTAATTTGACTACTATTTGCATTGTCCATAATCTCAGCTTGTAAATTTGTCAGAGAATTCAGAAAGTTACTAGCAATCCAGATAACAAACAAACACAAACCCTTTCAACTTCAGATTTTCATGCATCAATAGACATAAAAAACCTTTCTGTGTCTCCACAACACAATGGCATACTATGAGTAGCCTAACGTGGGCAGAAAATGTCAGCTGGGGAATCTGTTACTAAATAATTAAAGCCACTTTATCTGGCCAGGAAATTGCAGATGCTCTTTTGTGAGGTAAAGCATGCCCCACAGGTACAGAAGAACAAAAAGCAGGAACTTGTACAGTGCTATCTGTTTCTGTGTTAATTTGCTGTTTTAATTTTAAGGAAACTATGATGAAGACTGAGAGCTCTATGACAAATAAAAAGATCATGGAAAAAATTTTTGATATAGAGTTTCAGAGTTGAGTCAATTCACTTGTTTGATTCAACATGCCAAATAAATGCAGTGTGTAACAAAATACTGCATTTGCTAAAATAAATACTCATTAAAATGAATATAACTATAGATAGCTACAGTGCTTGGAGAAATAAATAGAGCTCAAACTGAAATAAATGTCACACATTAAAAAAATGCAACTTTTACAGAACATGATAAAATGAACACTACACAATTTAAAACTGATTGACAGGTAATGAACTATAAAATCTATATTGAAATGGAAATGACAGAGAAAGAATAGCACAAGGCATCAATGCAACAGTCACAAAGCCGAAAGATGGGAAAATTTCATCTCACTGAAATTAAGCAAATTAAAGAATGATGAAAAATGTTTGTGTTCTGATTGAATTAACCAGTTGTTGAGAGACAGAACAACACTTTAATTTAACATGACTCTTAAGTGGATTCTCCTGCTTCTAGCAAACTTCCTCTACAGCTGAAGATGAGACACCAGTAAAACAAAATGCATTCTTTCACATCCAGGCTTGCTTTGGTTGTAGCAACCTATCTTAACCATGTTATCAGTTTACTATCCAAGAATCAATATGGCAAGTGCATAATGAAACAAACATTAATTTATTCTAAACTTTCAATCCAGGACTAATTTGCTTTGCACCTCTTTTGAATGTGTTCCAAAGTAAATCTCCCAATCTATTTGATAAGCAGAATTCAGATAGTAATATTCACTTGTAACATTTTCTGGGACTTGGATTTACTTACTAGAATGGTTTTTGGTTTCTTTTTTCCTAAGGGCTCCTATGCTTCCTTTCCTGCACAGAACATCACCTTTCAATATTTGTATTTTACATTCAATGGACTGTAATCCAAAGCGTGCAGCCTCTAGCTAATCTGTAGAATATATCACTTTCAAAATGTTACCCAATAAACACTGAGATAAGAACCCATTAAAATCATGATACATTTTGTTACTTTAAAATAATCTATATTCAACTAAAAGATTACTGTTTCAAACCACTCATTCCATTACAGCCCTTTGTATTAAATCAAACAATGAGACACTTTTTGGTATTTGTTTGTTTTGGGTTTTTTTTTACTTTTTCAGGTGAATTCCATCTAAGCAGGAAAAATATCAACTTGGGAAAAGACTTATCTTCAGGAAAATCAAGGAATATATTTCAAAAACCATTGGTTCTTTAGGGGGGTTCTCAAGATATCCTATCTCCATACAAGTTGATTTTTATATGATGTACTCTATATCTTAATATACTCCCTCTGGAGACAGTCAGTAAGCAAATAGGAATTTGCCGAAGTTTTAGCAACAATTGAAAGAATATGAAATATGACAGTCTAGTTATTATATAAGAGGATTTTGGTAACTTTAGTCACCATTAGTCAGAAAGTTCTGTTAGGTTGGACATTCGTAACCTTCATACTGGTTGGTCATTGAATTTTGCCTTGCATTGTGTTTGTTTAAACAGGTTTTCAAAATGTAATTTGTTCTTGCTTAGAAGTCATCAATAGATATCCACTGCATTTTTACGGATGTACTGTACAATTCCCAGGCTTTCTCTCTGTTCACACATATGCTCAAAGTTTTATCCCTTCAGTTTATCATAAATAAATAGAGCAATGTAGGTGCTCTATATCTTCTTAACATAATCTAGAAAACTCACCCAAATAGATTCACTGACAGTTTCAACTTATCAATCATTAAGATACCTTTTTAAGTATATCCCTGGTGATTTTTCACCTCTTATACCTTGCTACTTATGGTAAGTGTTTTTAATGTTCTGTTCTTCAACTTCGTGAAGAAGTAATATTTAAATTCCAAAGACCATGATATTCCTTCAACAGGCACCCCAGATAATGTCTGAGCATAACAGATTTCCAGTTTTCCTGGCCCTTTTCCACCCACATGGTATGTGGGTAGCATGAAAAGGAACTAACTACCCTCATCATTAAGCTCCTTTTCTATATTTTTTGAATCCTGGAATTATGAAATCACCTGGGTCCAATTCATCTCTGAATCAGATGTCATGGTATTTTCTTTTTTTCCTGTATGACTCAATTTTATATTTATTTGTCATGAAACACTCCATATTATTTCATTTTATGTCATGCTCAAAACATTTCCTCATTTCCATTCATCCGGCACAAATTTAATGCTTTTAATATTAAACTTATGATAATTTTTCTACAAGTTTAAACTTTAAACCAATCTCTACTGTGTTTAAATTATTTCCGATAAGTAGCTATTTTCAATAATATATACTTCAAATAAGAAAAAAACTCACATTCTCTTTATAAGGTCTGCTTCAGTGTTAGTCATACTATTTTTTCTCTGAAGAATTTTACCATATTTCAATTCAGATTACCAAGAGGGAAGTACATTTTCTTGAAGAATAGGACATGATGGCAAGATTTTTGAGAAAGAGTAAAATCCATCTTTCTGTCACTATGCAAAGGATTATTTTTAACTACCTATATTTTTTTTCTAGTCAGTAATAGCCCGCAAACACACACATCAAATAAATCACTGAATAAGGAGGAATGAAATGGAACAGATCTATTAAAAAAGGTATAGTGAACATGTTCACTGCTTTAGTGCACTGAAAAGAATTTAGTTTGAATTGGTTTTACTACACTGTTGTATTGGAATACTAAACACAAGACTGTAGGCAATTTACAAAAGTAACTGAATAATGCACTGAGAAAAATTGCAGATCTATATTGACAGATCTCCATCTTCAAAACACTCCTCAGAATAACAAATAACAGGATCTTCAGCTACTAAAATATCCAGATAGAGACATTCCATCAATTACTGAAGAAATAAAGTGGTTTGTATTGCCATGTGAAATGTAAATCCCTGAAGTTTCTGTGTAACAAAAACTTCACAGTTAGATACAGATCTGAGAATACTGTCAAGAAATGTCAAAAGTTGGAATAGCAAAAATGTTCCTTCAGTGATACAATATATTAAAGCTGTCTGTACAATGGTTTTGTCCAGGAATAGCTAACTTTGTCAAGGACAAAATTCAGAATGTATCTGGTTAGTATGGGAAATGCATAACACATAATTCAAGGAAATCTGAGATATTTAAGATACTTCTGAAGGAAAAAGAAAGATATTAAAGAATACACATAGCCACACAGCTAAACTACATTCTGATTTAGTACTCTCCAATATGCAAGCTGAAGGAGTCACTGTAAGAACAGTACACCACCTAAACATCACGATACAAAAATTTCCGAAAAAGAAAAAAAAAGTCAAATTGGTACATAGGTGATACCAAAGATATCTAAGAAGACATTTTCCACAGACTAAATTGGAGCTAGAATTGTGTGATATGGAACTGAATTAAGATGTGCTACATGGAAATTTAGTATCTTTTTTTTTTTAGCAATCTTTTAAAAAAGAAAAGGAAAAAACAACACTTGCTTATTCATTCTTCTTAACTTTAACAAAGAAAACTCAAGATACACTGTTAAGATGGCACCTAAAATGCCAACTATTCAGGCTTTTCAATCAGTAGCTGACAAAGATTTTGTTAAAGGAAGACAGAAATAAGGTGAACTTCAGACTTTATTGTAGGGGTAACGGGACTGTAAAAAAAAGAAGCCCTGATTTCCTATTGTTACAGCATCAATCATTAACTGCTAGAAAATTACCTAATCACCATCACATAGAGAGCATGAGATGCAGCAGATATAGAGAAATAGTACTTCATATAATCTTAATTTTGCATGATTTATACATAGTGGCCTCTGAGGTTAATATTTTCTCCCCGTTAACGACTACATCACTTTTGGGGGCAAACTCCTCTGGATAATCATTAATTGTCGAGAAATGCTGACCTCATAGGTCATTCTTACTGAAGTGCTGCATACTGCACACAATAGTTTTGTAAATGCTGAGTATCACTGCAATAAATATTAAAATAAAGTGCTTACAGAAAGTTTATAGGTTATTCTTGAGCAAATGCTTTGTGTGGGTGTGGAAAGTGGTCAAAAGGAGGGTGTGTGAACACTTACACTCAATGGCAACCAAGCCTAAATGTTTTTATTCTCTGGTAAATGGATCTGGGATTAAGGCTTGGTAGTAGAAAAGATGAGGGATACCGAGACTGCAGGAGAGACTCCAGGTTGGAACTCTGCCCTTTGCTGTAGTGGAATTTTGCATTGCACTGCAAAATAAGTAGAATAAGCTGCCAAATATTCTCAATGTGTCACAGAGGCACATGTTCAGAATCAGAGCATCTATCTTGCTCATCCCTCCATAGATTTGGATGGCTAGTTCAGACACCTCCCTTAGCAGCATAACCATTATTGTCTCTAGTGAAAGCTATCCATCACCAAAGAGTATCCCTGAATTTTAAGCACTGAGCTTCCTTGAGTTTGCCAGTCAGACATATTGATGGAGGAGGAAGTGTTCCCTCATGAATTTAGACAGCAGAAAAAGAGATTGCTATCAAGCACGTCTACTCTGAATTCAGAGCACTGGATTTTGTACTGTGGATAGACATATAACTATCACTACTTATAGTGAGCAGCTGTCACTCTTTTTGAAATGATGGTGTCCACAGTGTCCACTTTTTGCATAATAATAGCCACTAAAAGTAGAGAACGTGTGTAGGAAATCAGTGTTCATGGATCATTTCCTTCCTAAATATGAGAGGAATTCAACTTACTTTACCCTGTTCCCAAATCTAATCTTCTAGATTATAACACAGACAGGATTACAATCATTGTCCACAATTCCTATGGAAGTAGGACTCCTGCATAGGCAAAACCCCCAAGAAGCAAGTCCTCAGAAGTCAATTATTTAGCTGACTCTTTAAGCTTGTAGGTAGAACGTTATGCATGGAAAGAAAGGGGTTTTTTATGGTCCATACCCCAGGTTCTGTTTTGGTTTCTATGTCGGATCAAACACCAAATAAGAAAGCAAAATCTTGGAAAGATTTCCCTAACCCAAAACCTAAACTATCTAGATACTGCTTCTATGAAGAAAAACACTGTCCCATTGGGTGTATGCTCACCACTTCTCTGAAATGCAATGAAGTTTGAGCAAAAACAGTACTACTAATTTCTTACAGTGATGCACTCCTGTAAAATATTAGACACTACTAAACACCACAATTGGGTCACTGCGTAAGATAATTGGAAAACAACTGAATATCCAATCCTTCAAAATTTGGGTGGAAATAACCAGGTCACTAAATTACTTTGATATAGGCACCTCAAACCTATTTTATGCATCAAAAAGCCCACTTCTGTTATGACTTCTCTTGTTAAATTGCTAAAATAACAGTGACAGTAGACATCACTGCTAAAATACAGCCTGTGATATTGTATAGTCACAGCTAAATTAGAATAGAAATGCTAAAGGCTAAAATTATCATGAGTATATATATATAGATATATAGATATGTATTGTATGTATATATATATAAATAATGATGCATTGAACTGATAATAAGAATTTACAAAGAGTAAAGTCAGGAAATCTTTCTGTGCTCAAGTGATATATGACTACAAGCAGTAACCCCACAATATTCATTATTTGTTCAATGTAGATCTCAAAGAATCTCATTTGGGAAAAAAAAACAAACCTCACAAACCAAGAAAACAAGGTCAAAAAAACCCTCACAAAAACACAGAGCAGAAGTTCATCAAAATGCATATTACCTCTAAAAGCCTTTGTGCAGTGCAGACAAACTTTTTGATAGTTTTGCTCCCTGTAACTGTGGTTAGAATTTCAGGGGGCTTTTAAGCAAATAAGAGGCCACAGAAATATCTTAAGAAGTTGTTTCATACCCAATATCTTGAGATGGGGATATTCTACCTTTTCATCAAAAGTGCAAACAAAGCTTGGTATGCAGATCAACACCTTGGCATAAAGAAATTTATGCTATGGATATTAAATATCAAACCCATGAATTTGAGGCTGTTCAGGACCACTGCTAAAAATAAAGGGGGTCTTCACATTTGCAGAGTCCAGTCACAAAAATGTACTTTAGGGATGAGATTTTTTTTTTTTTTGGGTGATCTCTATTGTTTTAAGTGGAATTTGGAAAACTTCATAAGTACCTAACCTATTTTCTTGCCAAAAATTGCTCAAGACAAGAACACCAGGTGTTCTTAGGTGAACACTTAGGTGGATAGAAGGGTATGTAGGCTGATAGAGGCTAAAAGTGAGGCTTAACAACCATCCTTAGTGTCAGCATCGAGGGATCCAGATGAAGATTTTTGCAGATACTACCGGATACTACAGGAAGTCTGGGTATTTCTGGGGAACAATAATTTTCATCCATCAGGCCATCTGTGTGGTCATCCTACTCAAAAGATTAGTTAGTCTGAGTGCAGGAGATTAGAGAAGGAAACAGAAAGAAAAGCTCTTAAAAAATGCTGGACTCAAAGGGAATTCAGAATTTGAAGAGGAAAAATGGCCTCCCAGGAAGAACCGTCTGAAGCTGTGACTAGAAACTTCAGACCCTGACCTCAGGCAGAATGATGCCTGCTACTGTAATGTTCTAGCTGAGCCTATCATCCTATCCAGTGGTAGGATGAGTCTCCAGACAAGGAATCAAAAAGGTGCCAGGCATACGCATGTCTCCTCCCCCAGCCCCGTACCCTGTGCCCCAGTACAGCAAGTCCCATTGGCTATACAGACCTTCTGCGTATACAGGATGATCACATTGCTCTACACAATGCATTTTCAGAACGGGAATCATTTGTACTTATAAAACTTGAAGATTAGTTTAAATTAATAAAATTGTTTGCTTCACAGCATTAGTTTGTTTTTACGTATTTAAGGAATGCTGTGTTTTAGCACATAGTTGTTGAAGCAATGATACTCACGCATGCAGTTATCTGTTATGCTTTTGTATTTGTGCTGCTACTGGACATTATTTATTCTTTACAGCTTAATTTTGTGAGATGGTATAAAATAGAGTATTGGCATAAAATCGTGTGCAAAGGCGATTCCAGTCTAAGGTTTTTTTGTTTTTGTTTTTTTTAAATTAAGAATAAAACCTGAAAAAAAAGTTGGTTAATAGCATGTCCTTTTCTGTAAATAAAAGCAGGGGTTTCTGAAAAGAAACATAAGTAGCAGAATTCAGAGAAGCTGGTATTTCTATTACAAAAAATTATGTGTGCTATGCACATGGTCACTACTGCCCAAAGCTATCAGATGAGATGCTTAGTTAAAACCGACCTATTTAGCCATAGCCCAAAAAATGTAAGAATATATCTTTCTTTTTCCAAAGCAAAACTCCTTGAGGAAAAGATTATATGGGTTCCTCCATATTAAATCTTTACTTTTTAACATTCTTAGCTTCCTGTAGAAGTTATCATCAGCTTTTAAATATTTTACCTAATCTACTTTCTTTTCATTTTCCTTGGAAAAATATATTTGAATTATGCAAATCATTACCCATCTGTCAAGATGAAATGTCATAAAGAGCACTCAAAAATAACTTATATCCATAAAAATATACAAATATCTGTGCTGTAGAACTGCACAACGAAGTAAAACCTATTTTAGCCCTAGTCCTATTTCCAGGATATAAAACCTCAGTCAGAACTGGAAGGAATGTTTCTATTGTTCTTTGTACCCTCAAGAACACTATAAGAAGACATGGGATTTTATGAGGGAAGACTTGAGATTTTGCATTAGTTGGTATTTAAGATGAAAAATTTGATTCTCATATCTTGGGAGCTAAAAAACCCATTATTAATCTCAGAAACAACATCAACATTAGTAAATACAAGAAATAAACTAGATGACTAGCTGCCATTTTATTCAGTCTCTGAAAATGCAATCTCAGTCTTGATGTGAATTGTTAAACTTTTTAAAGAAATATTCTCTTACAGAATCTCTGAAAGAGAATAATGGTATTTAGGAGATAGCAATAGAGTTGTTCCAATGTCAGCAATATCCTTATCACAGTGCTAAATCCTTGGAATGCATAAAACAAGTTATACGTCAATGTGAAAAACTTCATTTTCATATATTAGGAAAAAGAATTTTGCTCACACAGATTTACTTTTCTGGAGAGTCTACATATAAATCACAGGCTTGGTCTGGCTTCCAGTTTCTTAGAATCTTGTTTTATTTAGCAAGTTGCATAAATCCACTAAATACTACAATATCTGCAATAACCTTACCTGAGATGATATCTTAATTCTTACGTGAAAAGAAAGCCAGACAAAAATTATAACTAAATCCTCCAACAGAGTGTTTCCAAATTATGGAAAATACTACCCGTTCTCTTAAATTTTTTTACTTGGAATATTATAGCCATTTTAGCATAAATATAAGAAAAAATGGGTAGTTTTTCTTAACAGGTATTCGTTCAAAAAATGCATTACTTCTTCATTCATTAATGAGAAACTATAGAAGTTATTTTATATGCATAAACATATATTTAGGCACATAGTCTTTATTTATACTTTATAAAATAATTGTCACAAACTAATTACCTAATTTTCAGGTAATTTCTAGTGATAAAAGATTCAGATGGAAGAGTTTTTGTGTAATTCAAAAGCCTGGCAAGTCTAACTACAGCATGACTTGGCTGTGTAGCTAATTGCTGATATTCGCTGTACAGATCTAACTTTCCTTGCCCCCATAAGAACATTCTATTTTTCTAGCTGTAGGACTACCAAACCCCTGAACCTAGTCTTTTTTCCAGTAAAGTCAAAAGTATTATTTACTTTACTTTCAACCATGCAGAATTGGCCATAGTGCATCTTGTCATTTTTTTTTGCTTGTACCATCAAAGTTTACCCAGCAGAGCCATAATCTGTGCTCAGTGTTATCGCATTGCATTTGACAGCAATGTATAACACATTCTATTGTGTGAACAGTTAGAAATGCACTGAACTATGTAAATCAGTCTCACTGCAAGAATTTTTGTATTTGTATTTGAATTCAATGGGCACATACTGAATCTAAAATTCTGAATTAATATACATTTCATGAAATGATTTACAGAAATGCAAATCAATCCACTTCCATAAAGTAATTATGCCATTTTCTAATCTATCTTTACAAAAAAAAAAAAAAAAAAGCTTCTTCCAGTTAACTGTCCACTGTAGTTTAAATCACACATTGGCACTTAACAGTACAGGGGCTTCACGTTGTCTTCTAAAGGTTAACAAACAATCTTTGGAAAGACTTCTGATATTTCTTCTGAAAGAAATATCCAGAACTAAAGGTCTTTAATTTAAAAATATCATGTACTTAGAAAAAAACCCAAAACTTCTGCTTCAAACAGAAAGTTTTTTAAACTTGGTAGAAGAAAAGCTTCCTAAATGCTATGTAAGATTTTATTGTCTTCTACTCCATGATCTTCCTATTCTCTTCCCTAGTCAGGTAACACAGCACACATGAAATTGTTAAACATGAGTTTAACAATTGTTTTCTCCTTTTAAATCTAGATCATAAAGTCTCCAAGAAATAATACATCTCTATGGTTTTGAATAGTGTAGAGTGCCTGAAGAGCATATGCTGCATTTCTAAGAACAAAGATTTGAATTTAATATGATATGTGTAGCTGTTATGTATGTAAACCTTTCTAACATTGCCAAAAATTAATAAAAAAAAAAAACTTTATTCACTATTTTAAAATTATTAGGTACTCTGCTTAAAAATATAAACAACATGAATAAAAAGTGCAATATATCAAAGAGGATATCTCATTACTAAAACCAACCTAGTAATATTTTGTTTGAAAGAGAAGGCTGTCTGCAAGAGCATAGCCCAGTTGATTTATCTATGGAACTGTAAATAATGTTTCACAGAGCAAAACTTACTCCATGCAAAAAGCAATAACAGCATTCCTCCTTTTCCATCTGACAAAAAATTTTCTGCAGTGTCATAATTTTCAATGCATCACTAGAACTGATGCTTTACTGTCCCTTAAAATGCACCTCTCAGGAGAAAAATAATTTAGGAGAAAATAGGACTGGTGTTCTGTTTATCTAAAGAATCATGTAATTTTTGTGAAGATAGATTACTAAATACGTAAGTGAAGAATATATTTCATCGAGAGAAAAAGCCTTGAATTATCACCAAGAAAACAGTGCCTCCTCTTTAAAACACTTTTGCTTTTTCTTCATTCAGTTTAGAGGATTGAGTCAGATCAAGTGACAAGTAGTAAGGCAAGAAACATGGACAAGTTTTGAGAGTGGGTCTTCACTAGAAGTTAGCGATGTCAGATATTAGAGAAGCTAGCAGACTTGAAAATTTAGGGGGTGTGCAGATTTCTGAAGAGGTAAAGAAATCGAGCTATTTTACAGTCAGGGGCAGGTTGGAAGGAGGGAAGATCTCTACATTCATGTTAATCCTGGAGAGGACTTAAAACTTCAAGCTATTTGGGACAGATCAGCTCAGGGCTTATAAGTCACTGCCTCATAAATACAAAATTATAATATAAAGCCTTGTCTTTCATGCAGAAGTCATCCATTTCTGTTTCTTGACACGAGACTATTTTTTTTCCTGTTGGATTAGATTTCTTCCAGTTTGGCATTTTGAATCCATTCACTAAAGGATAAATAAGCACTAATACTAGCACAAAAAAGAAGACACTTGCAGCTGGTGTTGAAATTGAACTGGGGAGTGAAAGGAGGAAGTAGCTCAGACTGATTCAAACTGTGTTGCAAGTAATACTAAGCTGGTTGAAATGCTGTGACATTTAAGAACAAGTAGCTGCTTCCTGTGGTTGTAAAATTTGTGGAGTCCTGGAACTCTCCTCTCTCCAAAATGGCATCCCATGAGATTCTTTCAAGCGCATCACAGAGGAGACTAAAGGCTGTTCCTCTGAAGTGTGTGATCCCGACTTTGGTCTGGCTCCTTGTATTCAAGATCCTGCACTCCTGCCTGCTCATTGCAGGGCTGACCTGGCCTTCACAGGACAAATAATCCTTTCCTGGTTGTACGCATGAGATCCAGTAAAGTCTGTCTCTGCTGGTTCCTCAGCCATCTGCGTTAGGAATTTGCCATCACAGCATTCCTAAAATTTGCTGAAATGCTCACGCTCTGGTGTGTTTCCTCTCTGGCTGAAAACAGCAGTGAAAGGTGCATTTGACCGAAAAGAGAATTTTAGCATTGACTGTGATATGATTTTAGGCCTCAGTCAGTACCTGAGAGTCCATGAAAAAGAGGACAGATAGACCAGATGATTCTGGTAAAATCTTGGTGCTGAACACATGCAAGGATGGTGGAACAAGACTGCCACGTGACAGAATGCATCACAAAATCCTGTCCCTTTTTTTTTAAAAAAGCTCATATCATCAATATAGGAGGTATATATAATAATTTGTTATTTTTCAAAGTTCAGTTTTCTGCCAAAAGTGCTGAAAACAGTAATAAATATTTTATTGCATGACTCATGCTGTCTGGAACAAATTTTAATGGATTACATTTTAATGCTGCAATCCAAGCATTAAAGTTTTGATTAATAGAATTGCATTTCAACAAAGGAAAAAAAGGTCCATAAGAGAAGAAAATCATGTTCATTGTTACAATGACAGTGGCATGATAAGGGTATTGTATCATCAAATATTTTGTAATAATAAAAACATATAAAAACATATTTTATGGAAATAGAGCTGAATCACATACTTTTGAAAAGCTGTACTTGATGCACTTCACAGTAATAACTGTCCTACTATTGCCACTGCAATAAAAAGAGGGAGGAACAAATACCTGTATTATGTTCATAGAAGGTCTACTTGTTAAACAAAATATCAATTTTTAGGGCATAACTGCAGTACACAGTAATTATTTCAATAAAATCAAATATTTAATGCATTTAAAACCCAAACCATTAAACCTGATTGTTTCCACAATTGTTTTGTTCTGCCAATGAACCAAAAAAATCAATTAGTTGCACAGCCTTGATCTGATGTTACATTTCTTACTTGACTAGTCTCAGGAAGAGTAAACAGCATAATGGTCTGAAGGGTAATCTACTATCAAACCCAAATAAAACTTCTCGAACCAAATACATTAACACATACAGAGAACCCTTACTTCAGTCTGATACTTTCTGAAGGTAGTTATTTATGTGTATGTGACAGAATACCATGGATCATCCACAATTAATTTTCCTTTCATCACTTCTAGATACTTCAGAAAGTTCAAACACAAAGTATATTCCATCTCCAGCTTAGAGAAATAACATGGATTATATTTCCAGAACTTTAATCAAGTATCCACACAATTTATTTGTTGCACTAAAGAATAGAGGCGTAGAAGTGAGATTTGAAGTATTTTATCATTTAGATCTAAAAAATTTTTCTCAGGTTGGAAATATGAGCTCAGATTTGTGTGAGAAATACTTGAGGATTAGTTAGCAGTCGCACAAGATGAAGAATTGCTACTTTAATGTGTCCTGGTTTACTCTTTGCTTTGCGATTTGGTATCAATCCTACTGTTGTGAGGGAGTTTGGAGCAGAGGACACACACAAAGACACAGACAAAGACACACTCTGAGTCCTAATTTACTTAACCTATAAATAATTTAGCACTAATTTACTTAATAGCAAAAGATAGCACTTTTAATTTTACTAATGACTCTGAGGTAATAAAATGTGGTTGATAGCAAATTAAAATCAAGAAGCTTTTTTATCTACAGAAAGTGAGGGAGATCCTGCTACAAATAAGTAGCAACATTACTTTTACAATTAGCGAAGGAGCAAGATCTACACTTATTACACTAAAGTTTGCCAACTATGAGGGAAGTATTTGTAAATTGTTATGATTAGTATTCACAATAAATAATTGTAGAACAAATTTTGTATTTTAAAGAACCACAAAGATCACAAAGACTCCTTGTTAAGTTTATGGTTACACTGTGTAGTTGTTTTGCCCAAGAACAAGATACGAGTAACTGCTTTGGCCTTAACAGAGGGTAAGAATAACTGAACATTATTTTTACTTCCTCCTAGAGTACAATGCTAAATCAAACCACTGTATTTTTCTCCATATCAATCAAGAGAGCTCAGAATCACTGTAAAAATATGCTGAACATGAAATGCATATAAACAGCTACTTCATTAGTGAAGCAGGTCAAAGGCTGAACCATTTTTGTCTCTAGCTAAGCTCTTCAGACACAATGCCCACTCATCACTAACATATCAATTTCTGGTATCTTAAGGTCCTGACTCCTTTCTACATAACTGAGCTCAATGCTTGATGAAGAAAGTCAAACTGTAAGATTTTTCATAGGTATTTAGATCTAATTTTACCCATTAAGGGCATTTGACAGTATTAAAGCAATACACACACCAAACACCATACCCATAGATGAGGGAGACCAGGAAACAAAAATATTTTCTGTGTTGTTCAATAAAATAAAAGAATCAGCAACCCCCTAAGCCTAAAGTTCCATTTACTAAGAAACCTCTGATTTCCTGAGAGAGAAAAAGCTTCTGAAACCATTCTTATATGTACGTATGTGTATATACATACACACACATGCAAACTGACATGTATTGTTTTAGCAGTCTAATATGACCTCCAAGGTCTCCAAGAGTATACCTGTTGGTATTTTTGGGAAAAAAAATTCCTCTGCTCTGCTCTGTGTGGAACATCCTGCTTATGGCCTGTCTTGTGCACATACTAATTTCTATTAAAAAAGCATTATTATTTTTTGCATTTCTTACAAATGTTTACATCCATCTTCACTAGATCAGAGGATTTTTACTTCTTTTTAGTTCTTTACTGCTTTTTACTTCTCCTCGAGTCTAATTCAGAAATCTTGACATAACATTGTAAATTATTTTTTGGTAAGTTGACTAAAAAATTTCATACCATAATCATTGTCTCATTTCTTCAGATCCTGCAGAACTTTGAATGTATACCATCACCAAAATTAGAGAGCTCTTGCTGACTCATTCTTTCAATTACAAAGTGACTTCAATAAGTGAATAAAAGCAAGTCTTTATTTTTTTCTCTTGAAAAATTCACATGGTGGCTGTTAGCTCCATACCATAACTTCATAATTAACACACAGATTCTAAGTACCTTGGGTTATTTAGTGAAATATGTCAAAACGAAGACTGTTGCCATCTTGCATTTTCAATTACTCTGAAAAATTGGGATCATAGGTTTCAGGACACAGGGGGTTTGTTGTCAAAAACAGACTCAGGTTTTTAAAGTATAGTTAATCCCATGTTTTGAGCTTCAACACAGAACATTTATCAAATCATCACGCCACACTTGATTTTTTCCAGCAGAAATCTTTACCACAAAATTAAAAATAAGCCAATAAGGAATGAAAAAATATGACCAAATGCATGATTAAGACTATGTTTTTCTCCCAGCTGATATTTTTGCCTTGCAATCTACATTTTGCAAACACAGGTTTGTTAAACTTGCCAAGTGACGGATGAATTACTCAACATCTTTAACACACATATGGCCAAAGAGATGAAAAATGAAGCGAAAGCATCTGATTTTAAAACATGAATATTTACAACAATCACTATTTGAATGTAATGAATTTTAATTTAGAGCTTCCTACACTTAGCACAATGTATTATCCTTTACCTAAGCTTGTCATTCTTTTTTACAAATGTTCTTTTAAACCAACCAAAGATCTTTAGAAAAAGCTAAGTTGAACAATGTTATCACTCACATTTCTTTAATTACTTTTCTTTAAATTTTGTTAATATTCTTGCTCTTAACATTTAAAAAATGTAATTAATTTATGCCTATTTACTTATATCACTACTAAACATACCATAAGCTGGCAAATTAAGGTCAGTGATTGCATTACTGTTATTATTATTATCATCATTATCATTATTCACACATTCAAGGTAACTGATCTTGTGAAGACAGCCAACCATTCACTCAGGTAATAGCTCAAATACAGAAAAAGGGAAAGTGCTGCCATACTGAAATGGTTTGCATTTCAGTGCTGTCTCTAGTATGTTTTAGAAACCTTGGTATAAAGGAGATTTGACAAAAGATTCATAGCATTGTATGAGTATGTGATGTAGGGAAAAAAAAAAAAAAGGAAAGTTAAAAGAATTCTTTTTGTTAAATATTTGTGTGGTAAATTTTTAACAGATTTGCAGGAAATTTTGTGGTCTTTGCAAGGCAGCTTTGGTTTTTGGTTTTTTTTAGATTTCTTTTACCACAGAGCTTTGAGAGATTGGGACCTCTCCAAAATTTATTTGTGCAGTCTACAAGAGCCTACGTGTCCCTAGACAAGGACTACCATCTGTCCTTCACTTTATTCAACAGTTATCATGGTGGATTAACCTTGTCTGCCTGCCAAGTGCCTACCATGCTGATCTTCCATACCTTCGCAATAGGACTAAAGATTAAAAAAATAAGTGTGGGTCAAGATAGAGGAAGTTTAATGGGGAAAAGGGGGGTGGGCAGAAGCAAGAATAAAAAAATAGCAAAGGCTGAAGCAAAGTAAAACCAAAGGAGATTTATTCTCTTACTTCTCAGATCAGGCAGCAAGGTCCAGCCAGTTCCTAGGAAGCAGGCCCTCAGTATGTATAATGTTTACTCTGGAAGACAGAGAGGATATTTCCTTTGCTCATCCAGTTCAGCACATACAATTGTGATGCACCAAGAGCTCTGCTTCAGCAGCAGCTTCTGAAGGCTTTAACTCCTTCAAAATGGGCGAGTATTTTTCTGTTGGGGTGGTGGGCTTCAAAATATTCCTGCCTGATACTGAAGGAATTGAAAACACATCTCATGTATATATTCCTCTGACTAAATGCCCTAGTGCCCTGAAATCCCTTTGGATTTCCCTAGGGCTTTTTCCTTTCAATCTCATCACTACCACCTTGGATAACTAACAGAGAGTAACAGTCAGAAGGCTGAACCAGATCAGAGAATTTCCTCATAAAGTCCCATAGGCAGGCTTCATAGAGGAAGCAAACTTCCCTGTGGATGTGTCGTGTCTTGTCAGTATATTGGGCCCCTCAGAAGGGAATTGCCTGCGGTGATTACCCTTCTTTTTTTCTTTTTAAAGCTAGTCATGATGTGTGGGGTTGGCTGACCAGCAGCTCCAGTAGTCAATCCCTGTCAGACGCCATAATACTCCTTAACCTTTCTTCCTCCTCTTCATGTGGTACCACCAGGCTGAGTAGAACATCAGCCTGCTCACACACCTGCTGCCTTCTGATACCAATTATAAGGAAGAAATATATAATATGTAAGAAATAATTGTATTCTGAAGACTATACAAGAATGAACAGGAACCAGCTGTTCAAGCCACACTAGAACATCAGAACTCAAGTCTTCCATGGGCTTCCATGGGAGCAGAGAGCGCAGTGACTGGTCTAATGGAGAACAGTGTTCTACAAAGGGAAGTGGACCTTCTGAACTGACCTTCTCAGCCTAGGAGAACCGCTGCTGGGGCATGGCATCAGGAACCATGGATGGAGCAAAAATCACCACCTTTGGCAGGAGCCAGCTGCTCTCTTATGGAATTAAAAGGCTGATGCTAGAGAGGTTCAAAAGCACTGCTTTAGGAACATTTATTTCTTGAAATCTTTATGTATTTCAAACCAAGTAAGCAAAAATTTATTTGCCTTCTTTGTACATAGATAGGATAGGTATTGTGTAAAGATAAGCTGCACAGATCAGGAATCATTTGGTCTGACTGAAGGAAGCAAGCATGTTATGGATTTTATGACCATATACACTTAACATGTACATGCTGACTAATGGTTTAATTCAGACTATTAGAATTATGTTCCACTAATTTCTTTTCCTTGGGAAAATACTCAGTAAATGTAACCCACTGTTTATGGAAAAAAAGAGATTTCTTTTAGAATAAAAACCAAAGTATTGCTATTTTACACTTGTTGACTATTTGGAAAAATTCTTGCTTACAAAGTCAAATGTCTTCAGAATAAATACTAGCAGGATTAATACATGGGTGACATTTATAAACAATAGTTACTGTTAAGCATTAATAATCATTAGCACTATTGCGTGGTATCATGGAATAAAGAGAAGAATGGTAACTTTTCAGCATTTTCTGGAAGAGTAGCACTTTATTCACGCCTACAAAGGACCTTTGAAGCTGTATAACACAAAATTTAGTCGAAAATCAAAGGACATGATTTGTTTTTATTTCTTAGCAAGACATTTCCAGCTCATTAACAATATAGCTCTGAATTATTCTTGGATCATTCTTTTTGTTTACTGAAAAAGATGTAAAGGTTATGTCTAACAAATTCCTCCTTAAAATGAGGACAGTAATTTAGTGGTACATTGGGATAGGTGCAGAGAAGACAAATAATTAGAGCTAGTGACATTGAAACCTAACTGCATGAGGGTTGTTTACTTCAAAGAAACTGTGTCTCACTAGAGTAAGGAAGGGAAAAAAAGATGGCAGTCTGCCAAAGCAAGTTTCTGTTGGGTGACAGTGAGTATTCCAAACTAGAAAAATGCTTGTTATTTAAGCAAATTCGACAATGTGTTTGTCATTTTTGTCAATATATTGTATATTTGACTATGTAATCAGGTAGAAAAGGTATCCCTGAGTCAGATATGCAATGTGTCATTGTATAATAGCCAAATTATTTTAAAAGTTTTCCTGGTTCATAAGTTCAAAAGCTGCAATAAAATATTTATATATTTTGGAAAGCAACTTAAACTGTTTCTTTTGAAAGTATTTTGAAAAGGAAGCATTGTGCTTCAAATTTTTTTGAAAGATTTTTTTTTTTCCTAACACTGAAGTTTCTAAGTCTATTAGACTTTTTGAGAATATTTGATGTCTAAAAATGTATTGGTGGGGAATACTACATTAGTGAGATTACAGAAACAAGACACTAAATCTGTAATTAGAACTGGTGTGTCAAAAAGGCCAAGTCTGAGACATATACTTTCAGTCTTGCAGCTTTGACTAATCACTTTGAAAAGCAGTGACCACTGTTCCTCTACTTTACATCCCTGAGAAATATGACAGTTGCTACCACCTACAGCTCCTCCAGAAGCAGAAAGAAGTCCCAATTCAGAGTGTTCTTCCTCTCCCTTCTCAGTAGACCATGAAAGGCAAGGAGCTGAACAGGATCGACATTTACAGAAAGAAGTCTTACTTCTTGTAATAAATACTAATATTATTAATAAATTACTTAATATTCTTACTATTAAGATATTTTAAGAAATATTAACTTTGTTACAGTGTGTTTGACTAGGTTAAGGGAACAGAAGGTACAAAGCCAAAAACCCTTGTGCTTAAAAATATTTTTCCCAAATATAAAGAGATAAATTAAGCTGATTGTTTGACTTTAGATGATTTCCCTGGAAAATAGGGACAATTTCTACCAATTTTGTTTATTTTCTTCTTTGATCCACTGCACTTTTGATTTCATTGGACCTTGAAAATCTTGTATACAGAAATACAATTCAAAGGAAAAATATTTTTATGTTAATAGAAGTATTTTCATTTTTACTGTTTTTTCATAGTTTTTTCTGTTTTATGTATGGTCTACTTAGATCAACAGTTCAATTCAAATCAATACTAAGATGCCCAAGTCATTACAGTCTTTGAAATTATTGCAAAACAATGTATCAAAGTTTTCAATGTGACAACTGTATTCTCATATTTACTTAAATGTCAAGGACAGTTTACAAATTAGTCAGTTTTTCTTCCTGGTACTGTTATACATCTAGTCATCTAATCACATTATGTGATTTACTGCTCAAGCTGCATATTTCACTAATCAACCAACCCACTTATTCTGTGTTGCTTATTTTAGTATTTGAGAACTTACACATTTTACCGATTCAGTTACACGATTCATCAGTCCAATTGAATATTGTATAGATCCACCTGCATGTGAAAATCCAGGTAGATGTGGAGCTGATTAGCTTTTAACAATATTTTAAGGCTTTTTTTCAGCAGTGATTTAGGGGAGTTTTGGTGGGTTTTTTTTTGCTTCGGTTATTATTAAATACAAAAAGTGTGGTTTTGGGCAGTTTTTGTTATCCCAGCTGATGCAGAAGTTATCCCTACACATTCTAGGGCATTAGAGTTTTAACATTATAGCATAGAATCATAGAATGGCCTGGGTTGGAAGGGACCTTAAAGATCTCATAATTCCAACACTTTCACTAGACCAGGTTGCTCAGAGCCCCATCCAACCTGAACCCTTCCTGGGATGGGCATCCACAACTTCTCTGGGAAACCTATTCCACAAACCTCACAGCAGAAAATGTCTTCCTAATATCTAATCTAAATATACTCTTTCAATTTGAAGCCATTCTTCCTTGTTCTCACTACATAGTCTTGTAAATAGTCTCTCTCCATCTTTCTTGTAGGGTCCCTTCAGGTACTCGAAGTCCACAATTAAGTCACCCCAAAGCCTTCACTTTCCTTGCCTGAACAAGCCAAATTTTCTTAGCCTTTCCTCATAGGAGAGTTGCTCCATTCCTTGACATGTTGCTCTGACAGGTGGAAGCAGCAAATACTGTGCTGTCAAGCCATTGATGCCCATGATAATTAGTATAAAGGCATCTCAGGGAAACATTTTCTAATTTTTTATGAAGGCAGTCTAGCCAACCTGATCTTAAATTACCAAATAAGAGACCAATAATGGAAGAGATTAAAAACAGAATAATTTTTAACTGAAAGGGACCAGAAAGGGACTGGAGTATCTGTACAAGTTCTCTGAAATAAGAGCCGGGTGAGTACTATTTCTTAGTGGACCTCAAACTTTTATTTTTCCTAGGAAATTTATGTACATGAAGCACTTTAAAGGATGCTGAAATGAGAAAGATGGACAGAAACATAGGCCACATATTTTGCATGAAACATATTAACCAGAAAGAACTGAAAAGTTTTGAAAAGGCCAACATAATGACACTGCCTGCTGGGTTCTCTTGTGAGGGGACAGGACTTTGAGAGTCATTATGAAAGCTTTATTGGTATGTACTACTGTCCTACCAAAGCTGGAAGGAGACAGGAAAATACAGACCAAAGAGAAAGCTGAGGAGAGAGAAGGAACTTCTGTCCAACAAAAGATCAAGAGGACTTCTTGTAGGGAAGAAAAAGAAGGAACTGAAATACAAAAGGCCACGGTGACAGTTTGATATAGATGCTGAGATACAGCTAGTGACAAAATGAAAATATCAGTGCTAGGTGTGCTTCTACAGGGTACTAGGCAGTAAATCTCTGAAAGCTATGTGCGCAGGCAAGCAGGAGCAATGCAGGAAGTTCAGAACGATTTTTCAAGATAAATACTTGGGAGTTTGAATTCTAAATGTTTCTGGTCGCATGCAGAAAGAAGGGTTAATGAAAGCCTTGCAGATGTTTCATTGCTTTACATCTCTAATTATGGTAGTTTTTACAGAAATTGAATTTTTGGATGCTGCATTTTAGTCCATAGTCCTTGAATTATATATTTGGCATCCTGCTTTCCTACAAAATATTCCATGGTGTTGATTTACCATGCTTTTAGAAGTGTATGGAAAGGGCTGCATTTTATTTCTACTAGTGCTGAACTGCTACACTATATTTGTTATTTCTGAATAGTAAACAGCCATCATACTTTCACTTACACACACATGTATAGATGTATGTCTATGTTAAAATAAATGCACAGTGACTTTTGTTTTTCATTCAGCTTGTCCCTCATTTCTTGACTCAGTATTTCTGTGTTTCCATACCACCTTGGCCTGAGTTTAATAATATATTACCAGTGTCCATTACAAAAGGAGTGTTTCTGTTAGGTTTGTTATTCAGCACAAAAAAACCCCAAGAGCAGCAGTAAGCTAAAGTGTAATCTATTCCTTATAACACTGAAATGAGTGCTGAGCAAGTTACTCAAAACTCTACATGAATAAAGTATTGGAAACAGGCCCTGAGGGAAAGCTAAGGTTTAATGGTTATACATATAACAGTGATACATTTCCTGACACAGAGCATCCAAGAGAATAGATTCCATGATGAGTGCTTCTAAAGTGCTAGGTTAGTTGGAGCTAAGCAAAAATTGGTATATTTTTATGACCTTTACCATTTCTCATGGGAACAAATTCGACCTTGGAGCTAAGTATTAATCTATGCTCACAATAACCATCAAAACTGTAAGTGAAAAGGAAAGTGAATTACATTAAAAAAATCCCTGTCCTTAGTTTCTTTCCATCATACCTACAATCAAATAATATCCTGAAATTTTGATAAATAAATATTATGAAATTAATTACTTTTTAAATTATACTTTGGTGACATTAAGTAACAGACCATAGGCTCCTATTTAGCATGGGGTTTCCATTACTTTTGACTTTGTCTTTATGCATATGACACACATAAATATGCCTCTACCTGTATAATTTAAGCTTTAAATTTTGTTATTTAAAGATGTCTCTCTCATTCCTTTTTTCCCCCCTACTGCAAGAAAAATTGATTTAAAAAAGCCAAGGTTTTTTTCATATAAACAGTGATTACATATAAAGTGTGATTTCATTAAGAAATTTTTTTTGCACATAAGCTTATTCTGTTCCAGCATTTGGCTAGTGCAAGTTAATGGAAAAATTTTACTGAATACAGAAGTGGAAAGAAAATCTTAAGAATATATTTGAATTGCAAAAAGTTTTCTAAAAAAAATAAAAATAAGTTTTTCTAAAAATACAGGTCTATAATGACTGAACTAAAGATGTAAAAAATGTTTGCCACTTTAAGTAATGAAAAAACTTCTTTAGCAATTATTTTACATTGATTAAAAAAAAAAAAAAAACAAAAAAAAACAACACCTTCATTTCTCTTTTTAATTATGTGATAAACTGTGTTAACTTGAAGTTTCAAATCATAGAGCCATAGAATATCCTGACTTGGAAAAGACCCATCAGGATCATTGAGTCCAACTCCTGACCTGCACAGGACACCCCAAAAATCACACCCTGTGCCTGAAAGTGTTGCCAAACACTTCTTGAACCTCTGGGAGGATTGGTACTGTGACCACTTCCCTGGGGAGTCTGTTCCAGTGCCCAAACTTCCTGTGGGTAAAAAATGTTTTACTGATATTTAACATAAACCTCCCCTGTCGCGCCTTCATATTATCCAAGGGATTATTATCATCTCTTAAAAGTTAAATTTTCATTCAAACATGAATGATTTTGCTAGAACTACCACAGGTATAAATGAAAACTGAGATTACAATATAAGAAGCTCATTTAGGAGACAATTTTAAATTACCACTGTACAAGCAAGATATATTTCCTACTTACTTTTCATTTATGTGCAAAGTAAGTAAGTGAAGGACTGTTATTAAAGACTATTCCAAAATGTGATATTATCTCTGTCTCAGCAAGAAATGCTAGAATCAAAGAAAAACTCACATATTTTGACATAAAAACGCTACTAATTGAAATGTGTCCCACTGTTTCATCTATTTTAACTGCATGTAGTGTACTAATCCACTTTTGTTTATAGATGAAAATAATTAGCAATTATATTAAACTTTCCAAACCACAGTGTTAGAATGATTATGCAATCCACTTGTAAATAACCTTTTATTTTCCATGGTGCCACATTAACCAGTCAATCTGGTTCACAAAAAATTTTGTAGATCAAGGAGACACAACATTTAGGCATCACCTCAAAAAATAATAAGTAGTTTTCCTCTTATTACAGATGAGGTATCAGTGAAGGCCTTTTACAGGTATTGCACAGCCACACCAGAAACTGTCCCTTTAATCTTTTCTAAAACTGAGTCTATGATAGAAAGAAGTCCAAAACCTGTTGACTTCAGTACCCTTACAATTCTTTTGGACCACTAAAGTAGAGCCATTTTGGTCATTTCATGCCATTAAAGTTGAAAAACACACTATATAAAAAAGTCCAAGAGAAGCAAGCCAAAGCAGTCACAGTGCCTCCCAGCTGCTGTGAAAAGCAAGCCAACTCCCAGGTTTAGCACAGAACATCATAACTTTGCTCCAGGTTAAACTCCCCTTCCTCTCTTTCTGCAACATGTTTTCTTCAAGATACTACCAATCATATCTCCACACACATTATAAAGATTCCAATGTTAGCAACAAAAGCACAGCATGAAGGAAAAACATCGGTAAGATTTCTTGATCCTAGAAGCAGGGAATCTGCCTTACACTGCAATATGTTTCATGAGTCTTCAGTGTCAGCTTTATTTTGTGACAAGGTTCTGACCTGAGCACTTAAAGGTCTGCTCTGCAGCATGGCTCGGATGAACTCTCTATTGGGAATAACATGATTCAATTGTGAGAGCAGAGTAGATGCTCTCTCATTTATAAATTCCACCTCACTTATGCATCAAAAATATTTCACGTTCTGGAATTATGTCTAATATTGAGGGAAAGGCAAAGAGTGAATTGATAAATTTCACTACAGTTGGTTTATTTCAATATTATAACTTAGTTCTATAATAAACACAAAGTGAAAATTGCAAGATGTTTGGTGGTTAAAATTTATCAAAAATGAAGGAAAATAAAATGCAATCTTTTTTTTTTTTTTCTCCTTGTACTGTAGAGCATGGATTTTAATCAAAGTCTGGTTATAAAGGTATCTGTAAGTGGATTACAACACTGAATTAGAAAAAATTCTATAACTCTCACCAGACTAAATTCTATTTTATGTTTCAGTTAATCTGAGTTCACCATTTGCTGCTGTTTATTTCTCCTTCCTTCCTAAATCATTTTTTCATTTGCATATTTCTTGAACATTTTGAAGGTAGCCTAGCATTCATCAGTCCTTTTATTGATCTGATCCAACCCATCAGGAAAGGACGAAAATAGCCATTGTCAGGTTACTTTTTGATCACTTTAACAAGCTCTTTCAGTGCAGGGTCAGAATTCCCCCAGAATAAGAAAAGGAGTCATGATCAGAAGAGAAGACAGAGCAAGGAGAAAATTTTTGATACATCAATAACCTGACAGATTAAAAAATGGGATCTAATTTTATCCTGAATCTCTTCTTCAAAGTTGTTTTGCAGTCTATAAGAAATATAAGTAGAAGTGAACACTGTTCATCAAAAAAAGTCAACATGAAGATTTGCAAAGCATATGTGTGGATAAACCTAAGGATTTCATAATTTTTTTTTGTGGCTCCCAAAGCAGCCTTATTTTATTTGCATACTACATGTCACCAGATTTTTTATTTAAGTATTAGGACATTAGCTTCCTCATAGTCCAGGTCCTTCAGGGAGTTAAATTGATTTTTACACACACCAAAAAATGGTTTCAGTGTCTGTACAAACAATTTATGAAATACAGCCTATTTAAAAAGAAGGGGTCATGAAGATCTAGGCGAATAAAGGAAAAATAATGAAAAAATATTCATCCTGAACAGGATATATTATCATCTTTCCCATATCAGTGTTGTTTGTGGTTATCCAAAACACAATACAATTAGTATATTTCTTCAAATCTTAAAATCTCACCTATGACTGTATTTCATAGATGCTGCGGTTATACATTATTAAATAAAAGAGGAACTGTTACTTTTGGAGTTCCTTTCATTTCAGTTCTAGAGACTTTTGATCTTCTGCATTTTTTTCTTGCTGGAGGAGAGGAGAACATACCTAAGCCATAGAGCCAAAAATCCCATAAACCCCTTAGCTGACATCAGATTTGCAAACAAACTTTAATTAAAGCATCTGGGGTTTTGGAAGCTCAGTTTGGCACATCAAGAACGGCTACTTCTCATATTTCTGGAGACAAGAATTTGTTTCAGGAAAAGCAATAAAGGTGACCATTATCAAGAAGTGCTCATGAGACATTGACAGTGGTCCTGAAAGAAAACATCCTTTTTATATATCCACTCCTTAAAACATAAATATGGAATCAGTAACTAGCACTATGACAGTATGTTTCCCCTTAATGCATTTTTATGCTTTCCAGTGAATGACTGTAAAAATAAATATAACTTAAATCCCAGGCATTGATTCTCTACATTTCAGGCTCTGTATTTGCTTAGAGTTATATACCACTGAAGGTGAATCCACAATATCAGAAGGCATTTTCCTAGTACCTGAAAACAATTGATCATCTCTTGAAAGAAACACAACCATTTTAAATGCAATTCCATCTACCTTCTGCTAAATATTTAGCCCTCAAAACCCTTTAATGAAAAGACTATGGAATACATATGGGATTATTAAGAAATTTGTTATAAAAATATGGTCTTTGGTTTTATCTTGTGACCGGCTTTTATACAAATTCTCAGAACCTCTAAAATCTGTTCTGGTAGATAAACTATAAAAATATGGGGGTGGGGGGGACCAAATTAAAACAGAACTTGTGCTAACCTCATTATATTTGATGAGGCCAGGTGCAAGATCCTGCACCATGGTCAGGCAGTCCCAAGCACAAATAGGAGCTGGGCAGAGAATGGATTGAGATGAGCTCTGGGAAGAAAGACGTGGGGGTGTTTGTGGACAAAACACTCAAGACATGGCAACGAGCAGTTGTAGCCCAGAAAGCCAGCCACACCTGGGCTGTACCAAAAGAGCTGTGACTAGCAGACTGAGGGAGGTGATTCTCCCATTCTGCTCTTGTGAGACTCCACCTGGAGAGCTGCATCCAGCACTGGGGTCTCCAACAGAAGATAGACATGGAGCTGCAGGAACAAGTCCAAAGGAGAGCCACTAAGTAGAACACAAGTCTGGAGCACCATTCATGTGAAGATGGGCTGAGAGAGCTGGGGTTTTTCATCCTGGAGAAGAGAAGGCTCCAGGGAGAGCTTAGTACAGCTGCCAGTACCTAAAGAAAGCTTACAAGTGAGACTTTTGACAAGGGCATGTAGCGATAGGATGAGGCAGAATGGCCTTAAAATGAAGGAGCTTAGGTTTAGATTGAGCAGCATGGAAAATTCTTTCCTGTGAGGGTGGTGAGACACTGGAACAGTTTGCCCGGAGTTGTTGGGGACTTCCAGTCACTGAAGGTGTTCAAGATCAGGTTGGATGGGGCTCTGAGCAACCTGGTCTAGTGAAAGGTTCCCTGCCAATGGCAAGGGGTTTGGGGCTACATGGTCTTTAAGGTCCGTATCAGTCCTAACCATTCTACATTTCTGTGACTGTAAGTCATGAAAAATTTTATAATTATTTCTTCATTGACACTGTTATTGATTCAATATTTCATAATTTTCACAGTTAGAAAGAACATTATAATCTTTTTTTCTTCCTGATTATTATAATGGAGGTATTTTAAGGATTTTTTTAGTATCAATTATTTTCACGTTACTGATCAGTAATGTGAAAAGGCAGTAAATCAGTAGCTTTAACTGATGAAAGAACTTGGGTGTTCTAAATTGCTGTTCAGGTTTCAGTCCACTGATAAGGTTCTTGTATCCAATAAAGGATTTATATTTAGCAAAAGGTTCTGATTTGTGAGTATAGAATAAAGAAAGTAACAGAAATACTATAAACAAATGTGAAACTCATTCTATATGTAGAGTATCTCAGAAAGGAGCAGAAACAAAGCTGTCAATGGCAACAAAATGGAACAACACAGAGGAGAATACTATATAAAAAAGCAGTGTAAATGAAGAAAACAAGGTATTTTTTTAATGATTCTGTGTATTTTATAACCAGATATAAAGAATAACAGAAGATTGATCAAATATATTAAATTGGCTTCTATAAGATTCAGTCAGGAAAATTGCAGAGAACAATACCAAATATAGAACAAAAGTTTTATATTACCATACTACTTTTTTTCTCTTCCTCAGTGATATGATGCAGACAAAGAAAGTACTTTCAGAACAGAATTATTACCTTAGGCAGTCTAACCATGAAGTAGTTTTCAAACAAGCTCCTGACTAAGGACTGGAAATGAGCCAAGTACTTAAACAAAATAAATCTAACACTAGAAAAATGTTAAGTATCTAAAACAACCTCCCTGTTGCCTGATATTAAATGCTAAAGGTTTCTGAGAAGGGAAAAAAGCTATTGCCTGGCTTAGAAATGTACATCATTAAAAAAAACAAGAAAAAAATTAAATCATTTGTGTTCAGTATAGGATAATGAAGCATCACCATTATTAGCCACAAGAAAGAGCCAGGAAGTTTACACCAGAATTGTTTGTAACAATCATTTTAGATAACGCTCTTCTAGAAAGCCACCCAGAGGGTATGAATTAAATGGAATAGTTTGCCAGCACACTAAAAAAAGAGACAAAACCTGCATCACTTAGTGCAAAAAAAAAAAAAAAAACCAAAGAAAAAACCACCAACCAGAAAATTGAAATAGTATACAGCTTCAGGTAACACAAAAAGTTGTGTTTAAGGAGAAAAATGTAAAAAAATGTAAAGTGCAAATGTAAAATGTAAACAGTAGGACAGATAACTTTGGTAAATGAAAACAAATGAAAACAAACCAGTCTAGTTTTAGCAGAAGTTATATAAATATCTCTAAGTAAATAAGCAAGCTTGTTGATATACTTTCGGTGTCCTCCTTTTGCTGCCTTGTGTATTTAAATGTTGTGTCTGGTACTTCCCTCTGCTTGTGAGATGTGACACACTGCTTTGAAACACAGCAATTTGTTAAAAACTTAATATTTCATTGATTAATTTTCTTCTGTAAAAGCACACATCCTTAAGAAAAAAGTGATTGCAACTATTTACATACCTTCTATAATTTTTCTCCATAGTTATATATTCAGTCTTATAAAAAATGTGGTGGGGATTCTATAGAGAACTGTATTAACATTATCAGATAGAAGAAGATATTTTTTTTAAGGGTTGACATTTTAAATAGAGATTTTGTGGTACCTTGACTCTTAGGATAGAATTCCTGTCCTATCATGCTGGATGATCTACAGAGAATGCCTGCATAAACAAAGCCTGGAGAACTCCAAAGAGCTGAAGGGCTACCAGAGACACTTAGAAAAAAAAAGGCTCAGAGAATATCTTAATCACTGTAACTTTGATTGTACTGAAAAGCTACTGGAATATGCTCTTACTGTCTGATGCTTTCTAATTTTCAGGATTTCAGTTATCCTCCCAAAAAGAATGTTATTTTGGTTGACATGGTATGCTTCAGATAAATCCACACCACCTGTTTTAATAATCTTATTAAGTTTTAGGGTCATATGGATTATTCATTGTTTAATTCAAAATTATCTTCAAAAATTGCTGACACAGGCAATTAGGAGTAAACGGTTAATGTTCTTGGAGTAAGGATTAGTATACTTAGAAAAAAAATGTACTACTTAAATAGCTCTGTTGGAGACATGGAGATGCTGGAGTGATTCCAGCAAATGACCATGAAAATGATCAAGACATTAAAGCATCTCTCCTATGAGGAAAGTTTATCCGTGGCTGTTCAGGCTGGAGAAGAAAAGGCTTTGGGAAATCCTAGCAATGCATAAAATAAGGGAGGAAAGAGGCAGAGAGAACTAGCAGGTGTTGCCCAGTCACAGAACCAGGGACAATGGACACAAACTGAAACACAGTGTCCTGGTTTCATCTGAGTTAGAGTTAATTTTCTTAGTAGCTGTGACAGTGTTGTATTTTGAATCTTGGATGAGAATAATCTTGATATCACACTAAAGTTTTAGTTGTTGCTAAGTTCTGCTCATTCTGTGTCACAGACTTCTCAGCTTCTCACCTGCCACACCAGCCAGTAGACTGGGGAGTAGAAGAAGCTGCTGGGAGGAGATAGCTGGAACAGCTGAACCCAGCTGACCAAAAGGACATTCCGTACCTTATGGCATCACACTCATTAGATAAACAAATGAAAAGTTGCCCATGGGGCTGCTACTCAGGGGATGGCTGGGCTCAAGCCAGCAGGTGGTGAGCAATTACATTGTGCACCATTTGGTTTTTTATATTCTAATTCTTTTATCACTACTATTATCTTTTTCTTTTCTGTCCTATTAAACTGTATTTATCTCATCCCATGAATCTCACATTTTTTCCTTTCCATTCTCTGTCTCATCCCACTGCATGGAGGAGTGAATGAGCAGATGTGTGGTGTTCCAACTGCCTGCCAGGTTAAATCACAACACAAGGAGGTTCCGCCTGAACATCAGGAAACATTTTTTTTCACTGTGAGGGTGACTGAGCACTGGCACAGGTTGCCCAGGGAGAGTATGAACTCTTTTTCTCCTTCGAGGTATTAAAAAACCATCTGGACACAGTTCTGGGCAACTACCTCTGGGTGACTTTGCCTAAGCAGGGGAAGATTGACCAGATGACCTCTATAGTCTCTTCTAAACTCAAGCATCCTGTTATTCTGTAATTCCATGTTTCTGTGTTATTATCAACTAAATATATATTAAGCCTTCTTTAGTGTACTTGACTCGTTTTTATCATAACCAAAGCATTAATTGTTTATATCAACATAAAATACACCACTACTCTTGTATATCCTAATTCCCATAGTCGTCTAGCATTTCAATTAACAAATTAGTCTTCTGCTGTTAGTTATACAATTTTAAAAGGAAAGCTCATGTTGCATTTCTGTCAATAGGAAAACTTCTCCTCCATAATATTTCCAAAAACTATAACACATAATACAGTCCTTTAGCACACAAGCTTCAGAAAAAAGGTTGTTTTCTTCCACTGCATTTTCTATTAGCAGTTAAATTACATAAATCACTCCTAAATGGTAATTAAAATTTCGAATTTGAACTGAAATTATATTAATGGATAAGATTATTACTACATGACATTTGAACTATTTCAAAGTTTGGGAAACTGCAGTGCCCCTGGATTTGAAGGATTTGATTATGATCACAGGAGAACATTGACAAGAACAGAATAAAAAACTAGTTATTTAACTTCCAGATGTGCCCTGTTTTTATTCAAAGACTGGTTGTTACTTAGTTTTCACCTTACTTTCCTCCTCTTTTATCACTTACAAGTCAATGAAATAGCAAAAACTACCAGTAACCCTATGCTGAAGAGCAGGTGCACAGGTAGGAAATCTCTGTTTTTCCAGAGGACAACTGAATAGTGTCATTCTTGGAATTGCTAGAACTAGGAATCACAGAACAGCTGAGGTTGGAAGTGTCCTCTGTGGGTCATCTGTTCCAACTTCCCTGCTCAAGCAGGGACACCTAGAGACAGTTGCATTGTGACCAGATGGCTTTTGAGTATTTTCAAGGAGGGAGATTTTACAACCTCCTTTGGCAACCTGTTCAAGTGTTTAGTCACCCTGAGAGTAAAAGAAGGTGAAGGACTGAACAATTTTCTTAAACTCCTTCACAGAATGACTGTTTCCTGGATATTTTTGGTATTTCAAATTACTTCAAAGAAATGTTACCATTTTTGTCACTCAAGAAACTTTCTGTGTTCTTTTTGTTGTTTTCACACTTTTCTGCTAATAGCCAACATAGCTTTTCACTATCTAACCTCCCTCTCAAAAGCTTTTCCTATCCCACACTGACAATTCTGAGAAGTTTAATTGGATTTCCAAATCTTAAAGGCACTATTTTCAACTGTCTAACGCTGTTATGTTTCTGACAGAGGCAAGCTTTGCAATTGCAGATGGAAAAGAGTTGTAGTTCATATAATCTAAATGTTTAAAATAATTTGTAAAACCAGCAAACACCATATCGCTGTGGATTAATTAGCATAGACTAAAAAGAAGCAAGATTGTCAGAAAAGCAATGTTTAGAACTACAAAGCAAAAGCCTTTTTTTTGTGGGGTTTTTTGGTTTTTTGTTTAGGAAATAATCAACCTGGGAACGTATCAGAGCAACTCACTGGTAAAATCAGAAGGGAGAGACCTACCAAATAATTGATGGCTGATTACAGAAACAAGATTGGCACAGGGCTGGTTTTTTAAAAGATATTTTGTTGTTTTTATTGAGCACAGATTTCTAGGCCATAAAGTGATTTCTCTACATAACACAGAAAAAGGTCTTTTTTTTTCTTTTTTGGACAGAAATATAGCAGCCCTGACTGTTGACAAAGATGCTCTCTCAGGCAGCCAAGATCAATTGCATTTGTGGCTGTTCCTGTCATGAAAGCAACTGGTTTCCATTATATTTAGAATAAAAGAAAACCCAAAATAACAAGTATCAAGGGTTAACATTTCAAATTCTGGCTGCTAAATCAATTGAACATGATTTACATTTCAAATCCTCACCAGTTGTCCTGAAAGACACCATGGTGTTTCTGTTTGACTTTTTAGTGTGTTTTGGCAAGTAAGAAATAGTTCCACTGCTTTGGTTGAATTCCAGTTTAACAATTAATTACATTCTGTCCACTTAAATGATCTTAGAAATTTCATGGGGAAAAGTCCCTCCTCCCTCTTCCCTAAATGTAACATATTGCTGCTTCCTACTGTTCAAATACCAAACTCATTATATACCAATGCCATGTCTGAGTAAACAGAATGAGTTCTAAATGGAAATGTTTTACAGAAAGTGCTTAGGGATTTCTCTGAAAGACAATGTTCTAGACATGCAGCATGAAATTGTTATCATTAGAAAATAAAAGGTCTTTACTTTTAAAAAGATCTTGTTAACTATGTTCAGACTGTCTTCTAAAATGTGTTTTCTTACTTATTAAAAGTAGAAAAAAGCTTTAAGTATGTTAAAATGTAAAATAAATTCTAATTTCTGACTTTTCTGGTTTTCCTATTTTCTCTGCAATATGTCAGGCTAACAAAGATACAGGTGAACATAAACTTACCCAATTGCTCTGGCTCCAGGAAAGTGGTTTTTTAAAATTTTTTTGTAATATATCAGAAAAAAATCTTTAATTGTTGGTAATCCAAGTATAAAAAAGTCTGGTGAAGGAGATTGAATTCAACATTAAAACAGACCCTCCATGCAGTTATATTTTCCTCTTTAAGAGTTTTTTTGCCCCTTCAAGAATCTCTCTCCTCTACCCAGTTCTGTGTCCCATACTGAGATGAGCCATCTTCTAGGTGTAATAGACTAAACATCTAAGGTACATTTTCCCAATATTAAACAACAAATGAAATCCTTCTCATCCATGAGAGAAACATGGTCTGAGATTACAACTGGTTATGCCTTATTTGATGTGCCAATACCAGTCCTGGGCTCCACAGTACAAAAGAGACATGGACATAGTGAGAAAATCCAGCAAAGACCATGAATGCGATTCAAAGACCAGAGCATCTCTCCATAAGAGGCTGAGAGAGCTGGTACAGTTCAGCAGGGAGAAGAGAAGGCTCAGGGATCTCATCAATGCATACAGATGCCTGAAGGGAGGATGTACAAAGGACTCAACCAGGTTCTTTTCAGAGGTCTCCAGTGTTAGCAGAAGATGGAATGGGCACAAAATGAACCAGTGGAGAGACCTTCTGAAAATCAAAAAGCTTTTTTACTCTGGCAAAGGTTTTCTGGAACAGCTATGGAGTCTCCATCCATGGAGATATTCAAAAGCCATCTAGACACAGTTCTGGGCAATTAACTCTGGGTCATCTTGCTCATGACACCCATTCCTGCTCAGGTGCCTTCCATCTGCAGCCATTCTGTGATTATTTGGAAGCTTGCACCATAAACAACATATTCTGACAAATCTGAAATACAGCATATGAGGTAATACACTGGAAATTATCGTGCCAGTTTTTCTGAACAGTGTATTAGTTGTGATAAAAAGTAAAAACCAGATCCCTGCCAATTTTACTGTTTATCTGTAGAATTCCTGTTGCGTAGTATTCACATCACCATTTAACAACACTAAAATAGTTATGAATGTCCTTTGCTAATTATAGAGAGAACCCATCTCAATTCATCCTTTTGACTCTTTAAATTCCTACTGACTCTGCTCTTTCATCCTTTTCTTTCCCTTTCTGTTAGTCTGATATTGCTCACAGTTTTTTCACTGAAAAGTTGTTTCAAGTTATTTTCTTCCTTTATATTCTCAAGTACTTTTCACAAAGAGAGAAAGAATGAAATTAGGTATTTTTTCATCTGAAATACAACATTTTATTTTTAGAAAGTGGAATCATAGCTCTTTTAGATAGTCTTAAATGCTCCTTAGACATGAACTTTAATTGGTTCTTGGTCTTTGTTCAGCTTAATAAGGCACATAAAATAAATGAAAGAGTAGCATTATAATATTTAGTTCATTTAACTTCTTTTTTTATGTGACATAGAGAAAGAGTTCACTATATATATATAGATAGATATCTTATCCACAGGATTCTTTTATCTTTATCTTTGCTGAATATTTCCATATATACACATTTCACCTAAGAACACCTTACTATTAATTTTTCTTCCCTCTATTATACCTTTGCAAAGCAATCATATAATAGTTTCTCATCCAATACTATCAAACTGTAAATATAGATGCTCTGCTTAGCCTTCTCTGTTCATATACATTCCTCTTGTTCAACTGGTGTTTCCAGTCTTCCTACCTATTTTCCACACTATTTCCCCAGGGTTTTGCTCTACTGATTGTTTTATCACACACATTTTACTTGGTCTCTGTTTTTTTACCAAGATAGGAGTCAAACAATCTATTCCTGTGCTGAGCAGGGGATGTAATGTGAAAGAGAGTCCACAAGGGAAGGTCCTGATGGGTGAATTCCTACCACTGCCTGAACTAATAGAGAAGAAGAATGTGTTCAGACAAGCAAAGAAGATAAAATGCAGCAGACTTGTTCAAGGATGAAGTAGCACCAAATGACTGCATCAACTGAAACAAAACACAATTGAAGCTGCTGGGAATGAAACAGTGGATGGCAAAGGAACAGAAGCTGATGAGACTTGAAGACATTATTTCCCAAGACAGAATCAAGAGGCCTTTCTTTTAGAGTCCTTTATAAGAGCTACAGTGACCATAAAACAAGAAGTACTAAAAACTCATTTCTTCCTTTTCAGTACATAATGCAGAACTTGTTGTTGTTATAACTTTAAAGAATCAAGTAGAAGCTGCTTGCATATTTTGCTAAATATTATCACTATCATGTTTTGTGCAACACTAATGCAATCACATTCACAGACTTGATAAAATCCATCCAGTTGAAATACAGAATGATTGTCTTGGGCAACTTACTAAAATTTGTAGCATCATTAAAATGCTACATCTTAAAAAGTACTAAAATGGAGACAATTACAATGGAGACAAGTAACTTTCAAAATCAAAATATATTTTCTCCTTAGAAAATTTATTGCCTATTTGTTTTCTTGGAACATCAAAAGATAGAAAACTTAAATCTAAGGTTTTTCTGCCACTTTTATAGTCATTGTGCTGCATACATCATTTGTTTTACGCACCACTTGGATAGTACAGTTTTCTGCATTTTTCATTCAAGATTTCCAACAAATTTCTCTTAAATTTGCCTTTTAGAAAACATGCAGTTATGCTTCCTGAACATCTCTTCAACCAGTTTATAAAGAAAAGGTGGGTCAACATTTTCTGAATTATCCATGCTTCTGTTCAATTTTAGTTTGGACATAAAACCTAACTACACATGTGATCTATATTTAGCTTGCAGTTTGCTTCAGTGTGGCTGGTAGCTCAGTAAAGGCAGAGATAACCGGAGGTTTTGTTGCCCAGCTACTGAATCTTTTTCACTTGACAGAGTGATTAACTCTCAAAATCCTTTCTAGTGTGGTTGAAATTGTTTTACACTTCAGCTGAATCATTTAAGTTTTGGGAAAAAGAAAGCAAAAAAAAAAATAAAAAAAATCTGAATTTCAGCAGACAATATTTGGTCACTTTTAAAAAGTCTGCATAAATATTTATATTTCATATCCTATGTGATCACCAGTTTTAAATTATAAGTATCATTTAAACAGCCTCAGACTTCCTTTACTAGCTGAAATTCTTCATGTTGGCACAACATATGAGTTCCACATTTTCATCAACCAAAAAAAGATGCTTTGTTATGTTCATTCACAACCCTGTTTGAAGTTACAGATTCAATTCTTATTGTTTACTTTTTTCTCTTTGTGATAGAAGCATTGGTTATGGCAGTCATCTGATAATGCCAGTTTTCTACCATACATTATTTTGAAAAAGAGTACAGAGATTGAAGTGCCACATGTTTCAATTCATGCAGCAGCAGCAGCAGCAGCAGAGATGGACACTGCTCCAAGAAAAATGGGTTGGAATACCACAACAAATTACCCTCTGAAATATTGACGGACTCCTCTCAAGAAACTACAGGAATAAGTTATTTATAAATTAAAACTGCTTAAGTTGCCAAACGTTTGAGAGGAGATTAAATGATTTTATGTGGTCCTCTGCAAATATGGTGAATGAAGTGGGTTTTTACAATGTTCTAGCTGAAAAACAGTGAGTTTTGATGTCTACATATTACTAGTTCAGTCACAATGTGAGTGCAAATAGGACCACTCTAAAAATAACATTCAACCACAGAACAATATAAAAGACTTCCTCACAGTCAAAATTTACTTACAAGGGCTTTATTTTTCTCAAGTGTGATTGCCTTGGATCAAAGACCAGCAGTTTTGAGTGTTTTCAAAATGTCTGGTTTGTAGAAATAGTACTATAAATAAAAGTATTTTTGTCTTGCCATGCTGAACAGCAATTGTACAAGAATGGCTTTGGCATGCCAGTCAATGCATCAAGAATGCAATAGAGAACTGCACAGTATCCCACAAATGCTCTATGGAATTGTTTATACTAGGAGTGACAATGTTTTATAAATTCAGAGCAATGAATCCAATATTACTTTTTACATCTTATTACATTAACAATCAACATTAACTAAAGAACCTAGCTATAAGAATCAAAACAAGATTTAATTTTGTCTTTTCAGAAACCTAATTTATTCAGTGTACATTTTGCTATATTTTCTGCTGGGATAGAGGTTTCATACAAATACAATTTCAATACATGTCAAAAGATTCAAAAGCAAATCAGATAAATCAGAGATATTTCATAAAGATATTCATTTGAGCATTTTAAAAGAGCGACTCACACAAATATTTGGATATCGGTTTTACCTTGTACTGGACTCAGTAAAGTCCTTGGGTATATTCACAGTCATGGATGTAGAGACTACTTAAAGGCTTGAATAATTAAAAGCCATGATTAAGAAATCTCTTAACTCTTAACTGCAATGATTCAAGTGTGCTTTATATCATCATCTGTAGGAGCAGAAAAAGAGGTACTACCACCTCCTCTCCATTTTTTTTCTCTGCAGTACCCACAAGGGAATTTGATTTTTGCCTGGTATTTGCATGCAGGTTTAGCAATATAACATGCTTTTCATAGCTTCTTTAGGGACTTACACTAGGAAATATGTCTGTGCTCCTCATATGTAATTTGGACTATGTCTCTTTTTTATAGAAAGTGACCTTATCCTGATTTTATTCTTTTGACCTATGCTATGCCAACATAATACAATTAGTGTCAGTATTTTTAAGTGGTGGAAAATATAACAGTGCACATCCAGTGTGCACCATTTAGAAAACAATACGAACAAAATAGCTTGGCAATGTGTTAGCAAATATTTGGATGTTATACTTTAATATCTCTACCATAAATGTGTCAGCTCAAACTAAAAATGCATTGTATACTGCTACATTGCAAGGACAATGAAAATGAATCCATCTTAATTTTCATTGTCCAAATGTGCAATTAAACCCTGCTGATGTGGTAAATAGAAAGCCGGTTTGTTGTTTCAATGTGAGTTGGTTATTACAAGGAAGCCTCCCAGTTTGAGTTTAAATGAGAAATCAAATTGATTAGCATATAATTAGAGATAAGCAGGCTCATATAAAAATCTAACCTCATGCAGGCATTGTCTGTTCAGTTAAGTAGGGCTCAAACTGAGCTTTCCATTTATAAACATAAATTGGACTTAGCTGAAAATTTCTCTGTCTCCTGGCTTTCAGTGATAGGATTCAACATGTTTGGTAGTCTGTCATTGTATACTGACATTTAGAGCGCTGCATACCAATATGCACTGCACCCAAGACTGCTGAACTTTACACTTGTGATTCCAGTTTAAGCTTCACACCTGCTATTTGAGAAGAACCTTGATGGCTTAATGGATAAGATGCTGATCTTTGCCAGCCTGCCTTCTAAGCAATGAGCACAAGTAAAGTGTTTTTTGTGGTTAATCCTAGAGAAGCAGGAGGCTGCATCCTGCACAGCCAACAGCCACTTTTCAAAGGAAACTTGAGTAATGTTTGCACCATGTCCTTCTAAAACTATTTTAATGGATCATAAACATTATTTTAACCACATAATTGAATATAACAAGATCTATAAGTGCACTCTTAAGTGTGTCAAGAAAAAAAAAAACAGGAAGATTTTAGACTAATTGGAGACTTTTTTTCCTAAGTGGACGGAACTAAAGAGGTGTAAATCGATTTAAGAAATCTTTCTTATTCAGGAAAATATACAGAGAAATGGAATTTAAACTGCTGAAAAGACTGATCTTGGTGTTCTTGCGACTTGCTTTGGAAAACACTTGCTAAAAACATCGTTGCAGATCATATTATGACATGTGCACAGCATGAGAAATAACATTTTAAGTCAAAATATTTTAAAATAAAATTCTTACTGCTTACATAGATCCCACTAGATTTGCAGTCTTATGTTTGGCAATTATAAAGAGATAGCTCAATAATTCAAAATTTTAACCAGACCATTTTAATCCTTTAGAATTAAGATAATTTCTTTTATTACACTATGAACTGGGGAGGTAGCTTTTTGTTGTTCTTTCCTTAAGTAGGCTTCAATGTTTGGCCTGCCAGACACTGTTACTAACCTGACGCATGTCATGTCATCTTTTTTTTTTTTTTCTTTTCTCCAAAGAATTAACTGCAGGAAGTATAACTGCATCTTGATATCTCAAGCAAGTAGCATAAGTGCACTAGGTTAATACTCAAGGTGGAGAGTCACTACATGAATGACAACTTGAAGAGATACTGAGTATTGTGGACCATTTCTGTTACAGGTATTTTACTTGCCAAATGCCATCTGCTATGCTGAGTCATAATCAAAGACCTTGCTTGTAAATTGAGATATTGAGTTGAAATTAAAATTGTTTCTAAGAGAGAAACATAAAGTAAGGAATACTCTTAAAACTTCTCTGTATAAACAAACAAACACAAAAAAGGATATTACTCTATAAAGGTTTTGTAGAGGGGAAAATATAGGCCTTAAGATTTATTTCAATGAAAATATAAGATTTTCCCTGCCAGAAAGATTTTTTACTCAAGACATTTCACCCAAATCTTTCTTGGTTTTGCAACAGATTTCTCTGAATCTCCATAAAATATTTTAACTTTAGTGTCTCTACAGGCTGCCCAAAGAGCTTATGCAGTCTCCGTTTTTATAGGTTTTCAATATCCTAAAGTTCCTTGAAGCCTGAAGGAATTCTCCTTTTATGCATCTGAACAATTCTCTTCTAATCATAGATTGACCTGATGAGAATTATAGGATAGACCATTAGTTATGGGAAAAAATCCAGTCAAATGTCCATTAGCTTTTAAAATATACCTGTCAAATGAACAGCAAAAAGTCTTATCTGAAATTGAAGGTTTCATTTAATAATTTCTTTTCAGGACAGTGAGGTAAAACTGACATCTCCTTGATCACTTAGACCATTGTGGTGGCTCTGTCTATCATACCCATGCAGCCTGTTTTAGTCTGCTAGAAAGACCAAAAAAGCCAGATTCACTGGCATGTCCTCTGGAAAAGGCAAATTAACTGTGAGATCTCATAACTGAGCCTGCCTTTGAGCAGAGAAATCCTTGCCTTTCCCCTACTTTTCATACTGCAAAGAGAAGCACATTCACTTGTCTTTCAATTATGCTTCTAATGGTTCCAAGTTGAAAACTTCACAAGGTCTTTTAAAATTCATATCTATGTGGCAAACAGTGGGGCAATAAAAGGATTTTATTCAGCAGAAAATGCAGGCAGGGATAGCAAATAACACAATCAAAACCCAACCCAACTCATCATCACCACAGACATGTCCTCTAATTCTACCCTAACTTTTCCTAATTTTCCCCTCAATAATGGCATTATTTTAAAATATGAGAAGGCAAATATTTTTCTACTCTGAAGATGTATTCTGAAGATATGAATGCAAAATTTATAATTACGGAATTTTTTTTTAAATGACTTAATGTGAAATGATTTACATCTAAAGTTTAGTATTTAATGTAAGCTACTGATTTGGGAGGAATTGGAGAGAAAGGTAAGACAAGAAAATAAGAGCAAAAAAATCTCTCACAAAATGAAGAGGCTATCTTTATCTCTCAGAAAATACAGAAGAGACTTATACCTGTAACTGATAAAAATACTAAAGGTATTATATTTTGCTGGAAAAAGTGGATGAAAATGACCTTAAAATTAATGAGAATGATCTTTTGGAATTGTTTTCATCATCTGCTACTTGATATTCCATTTCAGAATTCCATTCAATTTCTAACTTTTGTTAAAAACCAAAAAACAACAAAAGACCAAAAACAAACAAAAACCAACACCAAAAACCAACAGAGAAACACCACCATGTCAACACCCCAGCAACAACCAACAAAAAAAACCCAACACAAGTTGAAGTCCAAAAGACCTGGGAAATAAAAAAAAAAAAAAAAAAA
>VZTX01015504.1:490794-545142 GCA_013400915.1 Pardalotus punctatus
AAAAAAAAAAAAAAAAAAGCAAAAAAACCAACAAAAAAAGCCAGTCAAATTGATGGTCTGGGAAAGCAAAAATAGCCTATGTGCAGCAGGAAATGAAATAAGAAAAGATCTCCTTTTGTGAAACTGTTGTTTCCTTCTCAATCACTAAAAAAGTTTCAGAAAAAGGCTGGCAGTACAGTGGAAAAAAGCTATCTTGTCTGAAACAGGTAATAATCTTCTTTTCATTGGGAGAATAAATAGCCAGTAAACAACAGGAGACCAATTTCTGAGCTTTTGCCCACTGCCTTCAAAGGCAGTTTTGATTCTAAGGGACTCTATCATAATAGAAAATGCTGGGCAATACAAGGATAACTGAAGAGAAGGTCTGTGCAAAAAGTAGTGCAGCACAGCTTTTTGTACCGCAGTGAAAAGAATCTAGCACAGATACTCTTCAGAGCAGTATCACTGAATCAGCATAGTCACACTCATGCTAATAAACCCTGCCTGGTCACAGATTCAACGATCAAAGTTCTTGCTAGAACATTCGTTCCTTGATGAGATCCTCATGTAACTAAAACGTTATTTGGATTTCTTCAGGACAAAGCTCTGAAATCCAAACATAGTTTCTTCTTTGCTTGTTTTGTACACAATGCTTTGAAACAAAATTCACTTACTGGACTTCAAGACCTAGACGTCTAAGAATCTTCAAAATCAAATAAATTTCTATGCATCTGATTATTATGTCTGTTTAAAAATATTCTTCATTGTAGCTATATATGATTTACAAGTCAAAATGGAGGAATCCTATGAACACCTATTTTATTAGTATGTCCTTATTTTTCCCTTAGTAATTAATACTTCAGTGAAGCACATAATTTTCCTTTTTCCTTACATGATTTTCCCTACAGTCTTAATTTCAGCCACTACTCATCCTAATAGTTGGCTTTTTAGTATGCGCAAAATGCGTACAGTAAAAATTGTTGATCTCTGTAGAACTCAATATTTAGCGACAAAAGCAAGAAATCAGTTCACCTATGTATTCTGTAGCAATTTATCCATTCAAGTTACCTGAGATACAGGAGTCAAAAAAGAATGCTACAGGTCGTTCCAAGGTGTGCAACCCTTGCTAATTCAAAGCACACACCTCTCAGTTTTTATATGTGTTCCTGCCATGCCTCATGATGGACTGGTTAAAGCAATCCAAGTAGAATTGGTATGCTATCAGCAGAACTGATTATTTCAGTGCAATAACAAAGACCTAGCCAAAGTAAATTAAAAAGTAAAATACAAAGGTTTAAAAGTTATTTCTGAGAGGAGCTGTTTTTTCTCATTTTTATTGTTTTCCACTTCCTTGAAACATATGTTGTGATAGCCAAGGAATAAACAACAGTTAAGAAATCAGTCTTATTTCAGTCAAAAATGATTATTTAAGATTTATAAGTGATTTTGAGTCCTCTTTCTCTCCTCCCACCTTCAGTTTTCTGTTTTAGCAGAATATGTTTTTAAAGGAAGCAGCACTCAAGAGATGCATATTGGTTGAACGGTGTTGTGTTTCAAATAGTCATTATTGAAGTGAGAAGGAGCAAAACAAACCAACTGCTGTCATGTTTCTGCATATCATCAGTTATTCTGTATTCCTAGAACAGAAGCCAGACATGCTTATCACTTTGTTCTCCAAGTCCTGTTTGCAATGACAAAATAATATAATTGTAAAGTGTTTGTCACCGCAATGGAGTACTCAACATACAACAGCTGAATAAAAATTCAGCACTTCTACACTTATGACAGATGAGCCATTGCTGCAAACTCTTTAGGGGAGTACTTACAGCATCTTCATATCCTAAAAAAATCTGTTCCTGAAGTACTTCCCTGACATATATTATGTCCTCTTCTTCCTGAACTTCCTGTACAACCTTTGATATCACTACCTTGCAAACAAATACAGAGAATAAAGATGTGAAGCAGTGACAAGTCTCCACCCAAATCCCCACACTAACTAACTTCAGCACACTCTGCTACCCATTTTGGTTCTTACATCAATTTGTTTGAAACCATGCAATTTCTTACTGGAGTTGTGCTCTAAGTTATTTACTTGAGTCTGTCACGCAGGTAAAGTTCTTAATCACACAAGATTAATGGCAAACAGAATGATATAATTTCCATGGATTTCCAAAGAAAACTAATCAGCCCTAGCATATGAGCATAGCACATCAGAAGTGTGAAGGTCCTTGCATACCTAAATATTTTACTTACAGGCAGGAAACAGGTGAGTAGGAACAGATTTTGAATCTCCCTTCAAAACAAAATTAGAAGTCTGCTGGTGAGTCTATCTCACATGAAAGATAAAGTTCTACATTAGGGAATTTTAGAAGCATCTTGTAAGATTAACTGATTGATCAGTAAAATGCCATATGAAGGTTAAGGCAGACAAATATAAAGTGACTTGTATGGAATAATCACAGCTTCACATTTTATATTCACAAGATATGCTGAAATTACTTATCAACTGAACAAAGAATCTTGGCAGGGGGGAGGTGAAGGAGTGATTTCGGTGACAGGCAGCTCCATGAAACCACAGCTCAGTAGTAGAGACACATTTCTAGCATTTGGTTGGCTTTTTTACTAGAAAAGAATGACAAGGCAACAAACCCCTTATTCCAGTGTACAGATCTATGACTTGCTCACACCTTGAACACGCTGTGCAGTTATTCTCACCCAAAGAAAGAATATAGCAGAGATAAACATAAATTGTTCAAAGAAGAGTGACAAAGATGGTCAAACAGCCTCCGTATATTGAAAATGGTGGTGGTCAGGTGTGTTTAGCTTAGAAAAGAGATGACTTAAAGTATATGTGATAGAAGTTCAGAAATCTCAGGAAGGACAAGGGTGAATAAGACTGACTCCTCATTCTGTATTACTCCTATGAGCTTTGTGTCATCCACTTCTTAAGACAAATCATTATGTTACTTCTTGAGAAGTTAAAGAAAACACCTTACAGCACGATACTGTTGATCTGTTTTCCTCTGTGTAATCACACCACTTTCTATGCATCCTTCTATATTGAAAATACTGTTCCAGTTTTGTTACGTAATTCTTCCTCAATTCATAGCCCAGAATGAAAGTTTAGGAATTGTCTGTCACAGAAATGGACAAAGAATTACAGGATGTAATCAGAAATCACAGGGTCAGAGAAACAAAAATAAGAAAAAAACATTAGCAGTCATGAAAGATTCCATGCTAGCATTTTTAATGTCATTGTTAAAACTTATGCATTTTCCTGGAAAAAGCATTCTGTACATAGCATGTTTAACCACACACATGGTTATTGTCAGGCTGACAGGCCTGCAGTTCTCCCGATAATCCTGCCAGCTGTTCTTATGGGTGGACATCACATTGCCTGACCTCCAGTCCTCTGAGACCCCCCAATTAATCAGGTTTGATGATAACCAGTGGAGAGCACATCAGTGAGCTCTTCACCAGTTCCTCAGTACTCTTGGATAAATCCCTATCTATGGAACTATCCAGTTCCACAGACTTGTGGATGTCTGATGGCTCAACAGGTCACTAACTTCCTCCTCCTGGAGGATAGTGGAAGCTATTCTGCACTACATTCATATTTACAAGCTCAGGGGAATGGTTGCCCCGAGTTATGTTTTCCCATATGAGATATTGGATTAAAACTTTTTCTCATAGGCTTTAAAAGATAATAAGTGGACAACATTTAAAGGTTTATGAAGTCTTGTTTTCTATTGTTATTATGAAATCACTCGATGTATCTCAGTAGCATGCTACATATATCATATCTTGCATAAAACTCTTCTATCATTTTTTTTCCGTTTTATATTTATTAAAATGCTACAGGGAGCTGCTACACAATAAAGACTGCAAGTTGCCACTTTATTTCCTGCTTACCATGCCTTCAGGAATAGGCTCTGTACAGAGACAGGTACAGAAACCCATAATTTATGACTCCCACTGCAGTTTAGACAGGAGAGAGCTTCCAAACAGATTAGTGTTGTCAGAATTTCAACTATCTGTTCATACCCTTCAGCAGAAAATTAGATATCTATAGGATTTTGCTATGAGAAATTTACATGCCCAAGGAATTGAGCTTCTTTCATGCCAGACAAGGATTCTGAGGATCTACATTTTAGATGTTATTGCCCAAATCCCCTAGTAAATCTACCCACAAAGTTGAACTGCCATAGTGCCTCTGGGTTTACAAAAAAATCATATAAAGTCAAATTTCTATAATTTTTCAAATTCTAAATTGACTACATAACTAAATATGAAGGAAGATCTCACTAAAAATTTGTAAAATAGGTCAACGATAATAATTGGCAGCAGAATATGTATTATACTAACTCTTGGTGGATTTCCTTTTTCTTTATTTTCATTTTATTGCTTAGCCTAAGAGCAGATCCTGGAAATTTTTTTTCTCACTTAGCAGTTATGGCAACAAATTATTTTCACAGCAATGCCTAAATACCAAAAAATTAGATAGTTTTTCTCTCAGAGAGCACACTGACTTCCATGTAAAGAAAAAATGTTGATCTTCTATGACTCAGAATTAGAGATGTATTTTAAAGGACATTGAAGTATCTACAACTTTCTGTAAAGAAGGAAAAAAAAATGCTTAATATAAGAAGATGGTAGATTTTAACAGAAAAAACCACATCAAAGTTTGACTCATTATAAGACACAGGTCACATTTGTGACCCACAATCCAATTCCAATTGGTTATTGCTATTCACACTCTAAAATACTTTGCAACATCTTTCCTGTTTAAAATGTTTAAATATTGAAGGATAAGAAAGTAATATGAGTGCATACCTGGCAAGGCACCAAGTTATTTAATATTCAGGAAGAGATACACTGCAGTCATGAAAGTGTATATAACTTTCTTTTATTTTGTGAGAATAAACTGAAATTTATCTGCAATCATATCTAAAATACTCACTCCTAAAAAACCACTAAGAATCTCAGCTTCTTCTGAGACACTTGTACACAGAAGTATTACTTCATAGTTATGACAATCTACTGTAAGATGCTGAGAACCCCAGGTCACTTCCCTTTCACTTCACACTAAAATAACTGAGCCACTTTTGTAATGGCATCCTCTAGAGATGAAGTTTACATGAAATTTTATCTATTTTTACCAGTACAGTATATTCCAGCTCTTCAATAAAACATGAATTGAAACAGGAGTTTTAGAAATGTAATAATTTGTACTGTACTTAGACACAGCATTGAAGTGAACTGGAAATAACCAGTAAGAAAACAAACCCCATCATGTCAAAGGTTTAAGGTTCTAAACACTGTGACTTGCCATCAGTCTTGCAAGGGCATTTTACTTACTAGATTTTGTCAGATAAAAGTGTCATATTGCTTGTTTCTGTCTGTTTGGGAGGGATGATTTCTTAAAGGAAAAAAATATATTGCAAAGAGATGGCTCCTTAAATGTATTTAGTAATGGCTACATAATGCAAAGGTACTGTTGCATCAGTTATGCAAATGTCTATGCCTTGCAAAATCTCAACTGCAAAATTTCTGTTAATTCATTAATTTTAAACCTAGCTTCTTTCAACATGTCTGCAGGAAAAAGGGAAATTGATGAAGCGAGTGGGTGACTGATCTTAAGTAAATATCTTCCCATATCCTCAATATTCTCCCTAATTTTAAAGTGAGGATCACATAGACTTTCTTTAACAGAGATATCTTTGTATATACATACATATATATATGTGTGTTAGATATTAGCACTAGGAGAGATCAATATAGTTATTCCAGAAAGCTCTACAAGTCAAATAAATCCATTTAATAAATGCTGTTGTGGTTTCATAAAAAATCCTGACAGTGTTCAATGACTATTAGCATGTGAGAAGGCTTTTTAAAAATATTTTCTCAACTAAATTCTTTAACATTAACAAGAATTAGAATTAAGAAAATTGATTTGTCCACAGTATGCAAAGTTTCTTTTTTAACTTTTAAAGGGTAGATTTATCTGTCAGCAATGTGAAATAGCTATAGTGCAAAAAAAAAAAAAAAAAAAACATAGATGGTGTAATAATTTGAAATGCATTAAAAAAAAATAAAAAATCAATCCAGTCAACAATGTTTACTGCAAAAGAAATAGAGAAGAAATCAAAATTCTAGGGTTTATGTCTGTTATGACAGTTTTATTCTAAGGGACAAGAGGAAGAATGACAATCCACAAATACTGAGAAAATATTAATGCACTAAAAAAGTTGTTCAGATCAGGACAGAGCTTTGTATTTTTAAAGATACAACACCTGAACAATATTTATATTATTATTTGCAGTATATTGTCTTTGGAAGTAAGACAGTGAGTGAGACCAAATCTTGTGCGATTATTAAAGAAGGGAAAAGCCTTGAAAATGTTGGGTTTTGCAGCCCAAATAAAGAATTTGTTCCTTGAATGATCATTTTACAAGTCTATCTGACCACAGAATGAAATTTGTTTATGCAAAATACTGTCTGCTTTAAAACATATTATTACTTACTTTGTTTGCCATCTCTTTATTGAAGCACTTAAATCAATAGCCAGTCTAGAGGGACCTGAGAAGAATTAGATTATTTAATAAACATTAAAGTGAACATAAAGCCACTGAGAATTACCATTTGTATTCCAGTGGTGTAAATACAGAAGCTCAGGTGAATCTTGCACTTTGTCATCTATACTAAGGAATAGGAAAAAATCTGTAGTGCACCATATTTTCTTACACCTTCATACTGAGATTCAGGGTGAGATTAGTCACAATATTGATGAAGTGGCTGTTGTTTCTACAGTATAAAATACTACCTGTCCCAGACAGCAAAGATGGGCAGATTAGAGCTGTGCAAGAGCCTCCAATAAATCTGGGATATGCCCATTCACAACTGTGTCCAGCTTTTGAAAGCATGATAACAAGCGTTGTTATATAGGTGTTGTCACTACACGCACTAATTTTTTTATACACATTTTTAAATACTGATTTTTATATGTCTTCCAGTATTTGCTTTATTTACATACACATATAAATATATGGGGGATTAAAAGGAAGGTAGGACAAAAAAAAAAAAAAGAAAAAGCTTTTAGTGAGCTTTTGTTATTTTTTATGGTGTAATTAAAGTCAGATATAATATATTAAGGTAATGGAATAAATATAAGATAATCCCAGATCTGCTACACATTAATCAAAATGATAAACCCACTCAGTGATATTTTTAGAATTCAGATGGTGTATCACATTATTCTTCTGTCTGTCTTATTCTCCAAGTTTATAGAAAGCTCTGTTTTGTAAGATTAGAGTATAAGACAAGCAAGGAGTCAAAAATCTGCACCTAATGTGTAAACTATTTGGTGACTCATAGAAGCCTACTGATTCCAACATTCTCTGTATTCTATTTACTTAATCTTATGAAACACATAACCATTTTTGGTACTGACGTACCTATTTTCTGACGTTGTCATCAGATATGTACTTCTACAACTCATACCAGCCTCTCCATAACTGCAAGTGGCAAATACTTCAAATGGTAGGGAAGTTCACCAAAATGAATGTCGATTAATACAATCAATTAATCTCAACAATTAAGGCTTAAAATACCTGACTGCTATTCAGTACTCAAGCATGTCAACCCACTGGCCTTTAAAATTAAAGCAAGTAACACTGAAAATTTGTGCTCTCAAACCCATTTACACACAGTTTTTAATTTTCCTAGATAAAATACTCCATTGTAATTAAATCCCCAGCGGGCAGCCAAGCTCCACACAGCCACTCACTCACCGCCCCACTTCAGATTAGGGGAAAGAATGGGAATGACAGAAGTGAGAAAACTCGTGGGTTGAAATAGAAACAGTTTAATAGGCAAGACAAAGTCTCCACAAACAAGAAACACAAAATAAGGAATTCACTCACCACTTCCCAACAGCAGGCCAGTGTTCAGCCACCTTCAGGAAAATAAGACTGCATCATGCCTTATGATGACTTGGGAAGACAATTCAAAGGTCTCCTCACTTTCTTCCTGTTTCCCTAGTTTTTGCTGCTGAACAAAGCATCATATGGTCTGGAATACTCCTCTGGTCAGTGGGGTCAGCTGTCCTTAGTGCATGCCCTGGCCCCTCCTTGTGCACCCCCCAGCGTCCTCGCCGGGGCAGTCTGAGGGGCACAAAGGGCCTTGACATTGTGTCAGCACTGCTCAGCAAGAGCTAAACACCCCTGGGACATCAATGCTGTTTTCAGCACAAATCCAAGTCGCAGCTACTACAAGGAAAATTATCCTACTCAAAACCAGTACATCTATCTCTGTCCCTAACATGACCAAATCTGTAAGGAAACTGAACAGCTGCAATTTATAAATTATCCACAGCGATCCAAGATATCATGAGCACCTGACTGAATTAACACTTCAACAGGTGATTCCAATCCCATTGAGATCATCACAACAACTAATTTATGGAGAAATGCATGAAATGCATTCTAGATCCTTCTAGAAGCTATGTTAAGGCACGTGGAGGACAGGGAGATTTATTTTAAAGCAGTTGTAAAAAATTAAGGAAAAGCAGCTTTGAAAGAGTTGGGCTAGATTCCATCTGTGATTTAATGGGTTGGTTTTTTTTTGCCAATTCCTCATGTTTAGATAAGAAAAATACATTAGATCTTGGCAAACCTTATCTTCATTTTAATTAGCACTGTCTTCCAACCAAATGACATGAAAGTCCTGATCTACATGAAAGTCCTGATCTACATGTGGAATGACAATATGAAATAGGAGATCAGATAGTATCTTACTGGAAGTGGAAAGTGCAATATTACACAAACATAAAATAAAACCTCCTAACAATTTACCTCTACAAGATACTAATTCAAATCTCTCCCCCAGCTTTCCTAAATTTGCTTTTGCTAAAAATTAGATTCCTTTTGAAAGAAGAATGTAGGATACTAAATTAGTAATGTGATGGTTGCTAATATGTAATCTCTTTAAATATATGCAAATTTCATTTTTGCACTAATGGGTGTGCATTTGTACACAGGACAATTGCCATGATCAAAACAGGTTTAGATCCATTTGAAGCCTTCAGAGAAACAGAAGAGCAGAGTTTTGTAATTCTTAAAGATAAGCCAAACATTTAGCTAAAGTTTTACTTTATGAGAATTCAGATAAATGCAAAACCAGAGCCCTTTAATGTATCAATTGAGTTGATAACAATGTACTTGATAAAAAGATCCAGTTTGTTTTGCCATATTACCTGGACAGAAATAACACTATATGCCTTGCTCATTTGTACATCTTAGTGCTGCAGGTAACAGGTAATAGGGGTCTATTATCAACACCAGGAAAGTTCAAGAATCTTTTCCTGATTTTTACTCTTTTTTTGAGACCGATTTTGGACCTTTAAAGCTCACACTGATGACATAACACCAGAAATGGTTTTAGAAGTTCATTTTAACACGATAGTTTAAAGGACTGCTCTGTTTTAGAAATACCAGTCCTCCAATGACTGTTGTATTTTTTGCCACATAAATAGCAATGTACAGAGAAGGCACTTATAGCCTTAAAATATGTTTAAACATTATTATCTGCATGTCAGCACTGAAACATTACCTCGTTGGAATTATTTCAGTTGGAGCATATGTGACATCAAAATTTTAATTTTTTAATTTTTTTGACAGCTGGAATAGATTAATTACTATGACCAGAAAAACAGGTTTGAAAATCAACTGTTCTCTATCTGCAAAATCTGACTAAACTACATTTAATTTCTAAGAGACATCAATATTTGCAGCAGGTTTTTAAAAATGTAAATGCATCAAGTGTAATTTATTGATTTTGGAAGTACATAATTTTTGTTTTCATACTAAAATTTTAAAAGTTACTTATTCCATATTAGTATATAATAGAATCTATAAGGTATACTTAAATTGAATATGTTTGAAAAATAAATAAATTTGAAAATAAATTTGAAAAATAAATAACGTTTCCTTGGCTGATGGATATTCACACTCATATTTTTAATTTTTTTTATTAAGAGAGATTTTACATTTTAAATAAGGTATTTAAATAATTAGAAAAATTCAAGTCTCCCAGAGGTGTATACAATCAAGAATTGTCAGAGAGAAGTCAAGGGTTAGAGATAAATTAACTTATCAAAGGAGAACATTAAAGATGGAATACCATTTATAATCCTGAATTTACATGCCTCTACAAATATCAAAACGTTTTGTTTACTTCAGATATTTATGATGCCACTGCTTTTAATGCAAAATTATTTTGTTTATGAATAAAGTTTAGGAAAGTGATAGAGCAAGTTAACACTTGATGGTATTTTCTATGCTTTGGGAATTACAAAACTGATATTTTGAAGGGTCGTGGAAATCATGTAGTCTAGTTTCACTCCTGTTCCAGAGGGTAGTCTAAGATTAAAAAAGCCCATTAAAATGAGCTTTTTAAGATAACTCTTTAAGATGTTAGAATGCCTAGACTTAAGCTCCTAGCTTGCACCCCAAAAAAATATTTTAAAGGTAAAGATTTAAGCAAATGACAAAACTCTTTTAGTATAAAAATCTCGTAGGTGTGGTACATAGTTTATTACTGAAATGTATCACTTTTCCCCACAATTACATTTTCTGTTTTATATGCTTTATAAATAGAATACTGTGTTTGTAACAAATTGAAGTGATGGCAACTCTGGTTATTATTAAATGTGTTGTGCATTATAGTCATTAAATCCATGAGCTTTTTTCACACAGTGGCATCAAATTTAAAAATATGCTACATGACACAATATATTGAGAAAGGCTTACAGGTGTTCCTGGTTTGTGGATAGGTTATGGTTTGATTACTACTATGAAGCTATTGGAAATAAATAAAATATGAAAAAAAAAGATTTTTTTCAATAAAAACTTAAATGTGTAAGACTTGTTGGAAACCAGGCTGAACTAGACATTTTGTAATATTTCAAGCAGATTAAAAATGGTTCCTCAGTCATAAAAACTAAAATAAGAAAGAACTATATCTACTATGCAGGGAGAATGGCCATAGGACAGAAGAAGAATATATATATTTTCATTGTGTTGACCAAATTAATAAATTTTACAATATGCAACATATTTTAAACAATAAAATATTAATTTCTGGTTTTGTGTCCTGATTTCCCAAGCTTTCTTCCTGTTCTGAGCACAACACATTTTTAGGCGAATTTTCTATGTGCTGCAGACCACACAGACACATTCTACAGAGTCTGACTCACACAGTCTGTGTCTGAACGTTAGTCCTTTTAGAACAGAGCACCATTTACACTGAAAGCCCAGACAAAGGTAAACCTGCAGCGAATTGTCTGGTGGGTCAACACGAGGAAACTTGGCAGCATTAAAGACTTCTTGTTCAGTACTTCAAATCAGCAGCCAAGCAGAATGTTTGAGAAGAAATACAATATTGGAGAGAGAATATTGCCGGAGTGAGAAAAAGAAACTTTTCTGGTATGCTTCCGTTTTCTTTGACTTTTAGCCTCAAAGGATGCAGATCAGTGCTGACACCTTTGATACAGCTACAAACTTTGAGTAGTTCTGGCCATCCAGTGAGGTGTTTCCATTCAGTTTTCTTATTACAAAAAAAAAGACGTAGACACCAGTGCATATACTTGACCCTTCCCAGCTGTGGAAACATGATTCTGCGGCATACTACTGCCTCAGTATTTTTCAATCTTTGCTGACTCCCAACAGTAGCCCTCAGCCAAACCAAAAGCACAATTCAGAGGAATGCAGTCAGTGGAAGTCTGTTGTTACCACCACTGACGTTTCTCTAAGTGTCTTTGGACATACTAATCAAATCCAATCAAAAAGACAAAGCACTGTGAGAACTTCAAAGGGATGAACTGGAATTATTTATTATACAAACTATACACTGAAAATTTCTAATTACAGAAAGAACACAAATCAAAAGTTTTATTCATAAAGAGATCATAAATGACTCTCCTTAACATATCTAGAACCAGACAAAGTCCTAAACAAGCACATATATAAAATCACATTTGTATGCTAAAAGTAGAATTTGACCAAGACTTTTAACCTAATTAATGAGAAAGCTGACTTTGAATATGTTAAGGATGTAAAATGAGTTTGGTAATTTGTCTCTCAACACAATAATTTCCTCTATCTCCTGTTCTGAAACACTGCTAAGGAAATTGTGCTAAAACTAGAAGAAAGTTTTTACAAAAGAAGAAAGTTTTAAACACAATCTTTTCTTTCTGTATGTGTGCATGATTCGTTACAAAAGCATTGTATCCATGGCTTAACTTTTAATCTATTCTTACATCATGCACACTACCCATGGATTTTAACACTTTAATGTTTAGCTCACTGATTTCTCAGCCACCTGATGGTTAAAACTTTAAAAGCTGTAAAATTTATATTAAAAAACTTAGCCTTTTCTATTGGAACTAAAGATACTTTACCAATTTCTGGTTAGAAAGTGGTAAACCCAGAACATGTAAAACACTACAAGAGATATAGCACAGAAGACCTGAGGCTGAAAGTCTCACTAAAATTAAAATTTATTTGAGACATCGCCAACATAAGATTGCATTCCCAACTTTGCCAAACTTCCAATATTTTACATGGAATTTTTCACAGTAGCTAATGTCTTAGGTGCACACTTTTATTTATGTCTTTGAGTTTTAGAGTTTTAGCATTATCCTAAGGTGAGGCAAACAATCTGTTCTCTGTTTTAAAAGTCCTGGAATTTTTAGTCAAAAAATCCTAACACTGCTTTGAATAAAGGAAACCATGTTAAATTATTCAAGAAGGTTCACTTTACAGAGAGAAGTGTCATTTTGCCACACCATTAAAAAATCTCATTATATTTTTCATATTTCCCAAGTAGTTAAATTAAGCTTGTTTTAACTTCCCAAAGAATGAAGCAGAATGGCCAATGTCAATCAATATTAAAATCTCTGTGTCTCCTTGAAAGCAATCAAGCTACACCTTCAAAAAATCCAGATGTCATTACTATTACAAGGTAAATTAACAGGAACAGTTTGCAACACAATATTATATTCATGAGCCAAGAATATAATGATAAATGCCTCTCTGTCTCAGACAAATACACTATTTGCAAGTGTCCACAAAGATCTGTCTTCCGTACAAAAGGTCAGTTCTAATAGAAGGCCAAAAAAAATTAATTAATAAAATATAAATAAAAAGCTAATTAAATTATACAGAGTAACCCAAAACAATGTCTTTGACAGCACTTAATTCACACTTAAAATGTAGGTAAGCCATTCACTAACAATAGCTTTATCACACAAGTCAGTTGTCCATGGTCATGTTGACTTTGACATAATGATTTGTTGTAATTTCTATAGTTTTGCCACTGCATATGTGTTATGGTTAAAAAAAAATATGTAATTGTGTACATTTTAAAATAGCTTTTCAATAGGTAGACTTGTAACTCCAACATAGATTAAGAAAAACTGGTTAAGTTGTTCTTATAAATCTATTTAATATTCTCCAAACATTACTTTTATTTCTTCTTTTTGATTCACAGAATGTTTTTACTGAAAGCTCTCTGAATTACTCATATCCGCTTCCTAGAAATAATCCTCTATTTGCTCTCACTGTACTTTTGATAACACAATAGTTTGTTTTAACCAAAAAGGAAGTTGTTTAGCTTTTTTGTTAGATGAGTATCCTATTTCCAACCTGAAGAACTTGCAAAATCACCTATTTGTTTCTACAGTCTCAGTTCTATCACAGACTGTAAATCCAGGGCCATTTTGTATACTTTGTTGTTGAAGGCTTAGAGAAGCCCTTTACCCACTTGTCAATGATTAAAATTTCTGTCACGACTTTAAATAGTTCATCAGATACACTGAATTCTTACATTGTATTAGATATTAAGCCATGACATAAAAGATGAATCAAATATCCTTGGCTTGCTTGGCAAATTCATGCACATGTTGATCTTAGTAAGCTCTGTTCCATTTACTATCTCTATACAAATATATGCTGTATTTCTGGCAGCGTCACTGAGTCAGCTGAAGACTTTGGTTACTGTGGTTTTTTACACTGCATAACACGTAGGTTGTTCTTATTATCATATGTCTCCAAAAAGAAATTACATCTGCCAAATCCATCTCCAAGCTTTGGAGTGACATTATGACAATGCACTGCTATTAGAACATCTTGTCATAAAGCTCTGCTAACTGAATGGTAATTTGTACCCTGTGTGTCACAGATCACTTCTGAGTGACTGAGCACTGAAAATGGAGTTGTATCTAATGGAGCAAGATGTTGCTCTCTCATATTTTCCACTGCTTGCTCTACTTCTTTCTTCTCTATCCTTCTTCTAAATATGCACATTTAGATTAAACCAATGGCTCCCAATTAAAAAAGACAGACTTTACTAGAAATGTTGCTTCTAGGGAATCCTAACAGTATATAAGTATAAAAATTCAAGGCTTTAAAGATTATTATCCCCTACTAAACCACCCCCCCCCAAAAAAAAAACAAAAACAAAACAAAACCACACAAGTGACCACATATTTATCCATGGCAGTAATTTTAGAACTCTAGCACAGAAATGCAGAGATCAGACTCCTATATAATTTTAGTGACAGTGGTTACACATAGGACAGGAGCTTCCTCACTACAAGCAGGTTTTTCTTTTTTCGGGGCATCCCAATCACCATTTCCTTAACACTTGCATGAGCTGTGCTAAAAGAAATACAAATATATCATATTTAATGGAAGCACGGACCATTTGCCCAAGGTTGCAATCTTGTTTTTTGACCACCTGCCCAGAAATGTGATCAGTCTAGTTCAACAAAATTATTTCTTTTTATCTAAAAGTCTACATAAAATCTGAATGACAGAGTGCCATTAACCATCCTGATCCTTCAAGCATTCCTTAATGATTCCTGACCTTATTCACTGCATCAAAAACAGGTTAAGACAAAACATTAATAAGATACATTTTCTGAAACTGTGGATAATTACATAATAGATTATTTCTAGCTTGATGTTGCTGAGCAATCAGGTGTGGGAATAGGGAGACTCAAAGTATATTATTTGGGTCCTTTCTACTCCAGATTTTGAAATCAAGACATGAAACCTATATACACTTTTAATGAAAACATGCTAGGGCCAGCTGAAAGTAATGTCTCAAGTTTCTAATTGCTTTGATGTTTTTACATATGTAGGGCTATGTTATGTATTACAAATCCTGCAGTCATTCCTTCCAGCAGAAGGAAGAGTTTGGATAAGATTGCAGTCTCAGATTATAGTAAAATTCATTTCAGAAGTATATTTCTTCTTGCTTAATTTCATCCATTGCATAAATTCTTAATATGAAACCACGTCATTGCTGATTCTTTGCTAATTTCAAAATTCTATGCAGTCAGAAAAGGTTTTAGCTGCTGATTTGAACTAGGAAAATACTGTGACAAACCACTTTTTCAGCAGACTTAATTCAGTACTTGCTCATATGTTCCAGTCATCCTTTCAACACTCCTTTTTTCACACCTATGGTTCGAAATTCTGACTGTATATCTTCATTAAAGGACACTTCAAATCAAGATACAGAAAAGCCTAAGAAAGGTTAGCTCACATTGCTGGACATAAATATTCAGACACATCCAGCCAGGCAGATTCAACCTGTGTTGCTTGGAAGCTGTGCAGCTTCAGCAGCACTGTCCTTGAGCTAATTGTACACTGGCTCTCAGCAGGAGAATGACAGTCTATCTCATAAGTCGAGAATAAATGAAAAACACTTGTTTTGTCTAAAAAAAGCAAACAGCGAAAGAAAATATGACTGCTGTCTCGAAGCACACTTAACCTAAGGGCACTGGTTGGCAAAAGAAAAAGTGGGTAGAAACGTACCATGAGCAGGTTCAAGCTGCAAATCAGAAGATTTCTATGCAGTAGAACATGAAGGCTTTTATTTACTTTCCAGCAGTGCTGTCCACAAACTGTTTTTCTAATTTTATCATGGCAATTCATAAGTTTATGAAAGATCCCATAAATTAGATGCCCGTTGTAGCAGTGGTTGGACTGGATGGCTCTTCGTGTTCTTTGCTATCATATTCATTTGCCAGATATGTGAATAAATAGTTCTGAATGATCCCATATTCTTACATATCATCTTGTAATTAGCATATCTACCTATTTCTGCTCTTTTCTTTCTTTCCCCTTACACATTTTCTCAAGTAATATTTTTATGCTTTAATATTGTTATATTTCTATAGGCAATAATAACTAAAATGGCTAGATACCTCTTTTCAATTGGAAACGTTTTTTTTCTAGAACAAACCCTACATCTATATATAGATTAAAATTTACAAACAGATCATTCAGTGTCGTTTCACTCTAGTCAGCCCCAAGGGATCTATTAGCAAAACCTGGGTTACTCTCGCCTTCGTGGGGGCAGGTGGTAACATATGTTAGAAAGTATTTCATTAAATACCAAACAGCTGGGAAAAAAACAGATGTTCCACTTATGTCAAGAGAAAACAAGGCACTCTCCAGATGTAAAATGAGTTATGCAGAATGGCAGGTCTGATTACAAGCAGTGAAACTTACAAATTTTAAAATCCTAGATTTAATCTAAACCCAGTCAGACTACCAGATGGATCTTTGCTTAGAAAAAAAAGGATTTTTTGCTAGAATTCCACAAGTACACATATCTCTGGAGAAAGCTTTAAAATTTGTTTCTCTAAAATTTCTACTGCTGTTTTGCATTTAACTTTGGAATTACAGATAGTTTTCTAAAATATTTCTGTATTATTTTCTGACACTATTCTTACCAATTCAAAATTATTTATTTGTGCACATATAAATATTTTTAATTTCTTCTTTACCTTGTTCTTAATAATTTAATTTAGAAAAAAAAATCTATTCAAATATTTCAGGATAACTGCTAGCATACTGCCATGGTAGATTTGAGTAAGAGAGAAACATCTCTAGCCATGGTCAGAGGTCTGAAAAAAAGTGTTTTATTTGCAATTTTGCCTCAAACTTGAATGTACTCCACATAATTATTTTACTTTTTCTCATTAGCTCTCCCAAGTGGTACAAACATCTACCTGAATGAATCAGTTTTCCATCAGTAACAGATATGAACAAAATGTATAGCAGTTCTATAAGGAAACAGACTACTTTTCAGTCCAACAAGAAAATAAAGACTGTGTATGTGCATGTGTGAAAATATCTAAATCTTCTTTGTGAATCAAATTTATTACTCCTTCTAAAAGAATTAAAAATTCTGCTTTCAGTTCCTCTGCTTCATCCTGTTTTCAGAGCAAACCCTGGCAGCTATGAGGCACGGAATACTCACAGTACACCTGGAACAGATATCTCCTTTGAGATACATACAGGTCCCTATTATTAATGTTCAAATCACAATATTCTTCCCAACTGGGCCAAATTGAGGAGATTTTTCCTGGTTTCAGTAGAAAACTTTGAGATGGAAAGGTAATAATGTCTTATTTCTTTTTGTGTTTCTTACTAAAAATGTGTTCTACTTTCCTTAAGATTATTCTGATAAATCAGCCAGTTGAACATAAGAAAACATTACTGAAGATTATTATTAATTATATACTTGGAATGTAACATTTTATCTCAAATTGTTAGAGTTAAGCAAATATTTATAACCTTAACTTTTTAGTTAAAATTATAGAGCAATATTAATAAAATTGTTACTGGACTGTCCATGTAATTTTTTATTTTATAAAGAACTTCAGTAATAAAAAATATTTTTTTATATAAGAAACCAGTAAAATAAGGAAAACAACTCTAAGGAATGCAGGACACATGGATCTGCCTTTTAAATTAGGTGTGAAGTACTTTTAAAATTTTGATAGGAGAAAATACATTATTTTCCTCTGTGATATTTTATGAATATCACTTCCATTTATCTCTATGAATACATGCTTGGTGTATAAAATAGTAATTCAGTGGCTATAGAGTATCTAAGAAGAACTTCAAATTAGCTTTCAAGCTATGCATCAGTTTATTGCTTCAAGAGTATTTGAAGAATTGAATTTAAAGTTTGGCATTTTTTCCAAAATAAAACTAAGTTGTCATATAAAGCTGTGTTGCATGATTTAATATGGTAAAGTTAAATATTACCATTCTGAGCTTACAATTGCAAAGTATAAACATGTAAAATATTGACTGCATTACCATTTAGACTTTTTCTTTCTTCTTCTGAGTGGTATACCTGAAAACTGTCTTACTTGGATTAACTTCGAATATTTAAAAATTTAGGCTAAACCAGATGGCTGTGAAAATGACTGAAAACCAGCAGAAAGATGTGAATTGCAAGTTTCACCAATAGACCGTATCAATCACAATGACATTGCCAATTACTCACTTGAACAGCCTATGTCCATTTGGCATTTTTTCCAAACAGATTTGATTTAGAACATCACTACATTGGAGACTACACATATTGAGACAGGAGGCATTCTTCTGTCTTCTGCCAAAAAGCAGTCAGAAAAATCTCTCTTTGCTTTTCTGAATTGCAGCAACATGGCTCTAGTTTTGTTCTCCTTCTCACAATTCTTGTGGACAGATCTCTTTCTGCAGATTCAAACCATTTCAGCTATTGACTTTTGGGTTTGAGGAAAAATTTAAATAAAAGTTGACTTAGACCAGCATGATAAAATCTTGGCCAAAAGAATGGTTGCTAGTTTTGGCCTGCGTTGAAGTACAGCTTTACAGAAATGGAAGTTGATAAATTATGAACATTAGGAGTTTGACAGAAACTGATAGTATTTTAGAAACATTGACAGCAAATGCTGAGGCACTTTTTCTGCAAGTTTACAGGTTAGTGATGGAAAGAGAAATTAGACGGTTTAGGTCAATTAATAATGCAATTTAAAATTAAATCACAATACTATTAGGGTATGCATATATTAACTTTATCAGCAATGAACATCTTAGCACATTAACTAGAACAACTGAGACATGTTGCAAATATGTAATTACATATGTATATAAAATATGTAATTAAAATGTAAAAATTATATTTAAAGGTTTAGTTTTCTCAGTTTTTTTCAAGGCTGATGTTTCTAGTGCTCATAATATCCTACTCCTGCCTGAATATGCTAAGATGAACAAGGTAAAAAACTGAGTTTAGCAATCTGGGCTCTACACAAACGCTACATGATTTCTGCTTGAGTGTTCTCCTGACACTAATTAAAATAACATGAGTTAATTGGGTCCTATGTTGTCTTCTTTAGTGAGAAAAACAATACCACAGGCAGAAATTCCAAATTTTAACACTCAGAATCACTGATTTTTACAGTAGTAAAATTACAATATTTGTGGAATCCTGTGTGGATGCAGCCAATTCTGACATTGCTGCATATACTCTGTGTACAGTTGTGTTTGCCTGTATTATCATCTAAACTCATTCTGTTCTCTGAGCTGCTGTTGAAGTCTTCAAAAGAACTTTACTCTTAATCTCTGTCAATCTAACCTAAGTTTCATTGACTGTTCTGAAATGTGTTCCACAGTTTCCTGCCAAAATATATGAGAAAGGTCTCTTCAACCTCAAGAGTTAGGGAGCTGGTGACTAGCTAGTCCAACTACTCGCCAGCTCACTAAGAAATGTGAAGTCACTAGTGGCAATACCTGGCTGAATTGTCTCAACTTGTCTATGAACTGCCAAAAAGCAAGATATTTCTATGCAACATGAAGGAACAAAAATAACTACTGAACTTGGTGTCTGTCCTGTACACTCTAAAGGCTTTGAGTGAGAAAGCACAGTGTACACTGAACAATACACTGGGTATATTCTTGTCCACAAATATCTAAACTGATTGTCAGTGAATCATGTATATGACAAAAAGATGCATGTTTCTCCACTTTTGTGAGCTAGAATTTGAGTGGTATGTGTTGAGACAAGACAAGACACATTATTTTCTCAGCTTGTCAGAGAAGAAAAGCAAATAAATGTCAGGTGAAAAACCAATATAAATCATATGTCACCCATATTTGAAACATCAAGATACGGAATTCCACAGAGATGCGAGATACCAAGATATGAATGAACTATGGAGGTGGAATCTGCTTTTAGCCAGCGCTATATCTGAGCATTTAACTCCAAAATATTTGGTAAGCTGGTGCTTAAAAATTTTAAATATATTGTTTCTTTTGAATCAGCCAAAAAGTGATTTTTTAACACACAAGGAAGAAAAAAGGGGATAGCGGACCTTACAGCTGATGTAAAACTGAACCTTAGGAAATTTTCATTATTTGTTATTTTTCTTATTTTAAAGTGTCCTGTACAGTCAGGCAAGAAAATTAAATTTCACTCAGGATTATAAAGTTTATTTATTGGCTGTTCTGACTGACAACTTAAGTCTAATTGCATTACTAAGGGATTTTTTTTTTATTTTAAGGGCAAATAGCCACAAACATGTGACAGAGGGCTTACTAATGAAATGAGTTCTGTCACCAGTGTCAGTTACTGCATATAACCTCTGTGATGTGTGATCATTTTGACTGGCTTTAAATTAATAACATGCTGTTTGTCAACTTGATGGACCCTCAATTAGAATAAAAGATTCACAGAATTTTGCTCCTCTTAGGAGAAATTAGGATACCTTAATTAAGAAGAAAATTTGGCATTATTAATGTTGTGCAACTGTAAAAGCTGGTATCTTCAGATTCTCAGAGTTAATTTAGGATTTATGTGTCCTTCATGGCTGAAAATGAATGCTCAAATTGAATTTCTGCCCCTGTAAATCTTGTTGTAGATACCTATGAGTAAAAGGGAAAAATCTCATATGGAAATCCACAACTTGGCTACTCAATTCAAGAAAATCTTCCATTTGACCTATTGTACAAAGTAGCATCTGTACATGGAGTGAAGATGCTTAATCTGGGCTTTTAGGCTAAATTAGAGGAGATGAAATGTTCATTAAGGAAATGCAATGGCTGAGAGACTTCAGTGAAACAATACAAGTAATCTGATCTGCTTTTGGATTATGTTCTCTTTTAAAAATATCTAGCAAATGTGGATGCTATTGCCTACAATCTAGATGACTTCTCGCTGCAAGATATTTATGCAGAGAGTCCTCCACGGAGAAGTTCCCCAACTCCTACCATCACCCACAAATGGATTCACCAAATGAGCAGCCCAGGCTTAAGTGGGACTTTTGTTGGTGGAAAGGAGATTGAAAGGTTTCAGCCTTTCTCAGGTGGTAGCTCCTGAGGAATCAGGGGGTTTAGGGTTGTGTTCCAGACTGTCTGTGGAGTGTTTGCTCAAATAAGGTCATCCATTCCCTGGCTTGTTTAAAAGTGAAGATTTTTTTTATACTGAGTGGCAAAGATACTTATAAATCCAAAACTATTAGACATTCCAATGATGGTATTAATAGGAGTTATATGTTGGCATTGCAATATGGTAAAGCTGAACTCTTCAAGGAGATAAAATCTTTCACTGTGTGGGGCCAAAATCACCCCAATGAATACTACTTTCATTATAGGATTTAAAACTGGAGGTTTTTTCCATTTGCAACTAGACCCCTATGGTTAATTAGCTGAAGGATATGCTAAAATTTGTGTGCACTTGTCATTTTGACAGACCTTGTGCTTCTTTCTTGTCCAAGCTGAAAAACAATTGGATACCTGCTCTGCAGAGATAACCAGTTATTGCAGTCCATAAACAATCCTTACATTATAGAAAAAAAAAGGACGTCTTATTGATATGGCAATGTTTAGGGAGAAAATATGTGAGCAGAATGTAGAGAAATATGCAAACTGTCATGTAAGAGAACATGTATACATGAATGTGAATGTGAATGCAAATGTAAATGTATATGTATATGTATATGCATATGTATATGTATATATAAATGTTTTCCAACACCTAGATTTTAGCAAAGGCCTGTTTCTTTGGTTTCTTTAAAAAACCATGAACAAATAAAGAAACAAAAAAAAACAAACCCCACACACACAATCCTAAATATAATTTGCTGCAATACTTCTTATGGAAGGACTACTGAGATGGGATGTGCCACTCCTGAGGAAACTAGAACACATTTTCTTTGAAAACTGCTCCATGTATTCACAGAAAACCAAGCTTTTTAAAGTGATGGAAAGTAGAGGGGAAAACATTAATAGCCAAATTTAAAAAAATATTCTTCATCATGCATAAGAAATCTGCAGAAGGAAAAAAGTTATAGATAGTCTAAACACATTTTATGGATGTAAATTCTCTTGTGTGAAAGCTGTAACATGCAGAATTTTATATTCAAATACAAACCACAGAGAAGCTAACTGCTACATTATCTGTAAACAGAATTACAAGGACCATTAAATCATTAATCCATTAAAGTAATGATAAAGCACAGATTACAAAAAAGTTAATGGACGTTCATTTTCTTGAGGATCATGAGGCAAACCCTCAGGTCCAGTTTCCGGCTTTTCACTTAGAAAGGAGAAGGATTTCTTGTTCAGTCGATGTGCCTACTGCTGTTTACAATGCCCCAGGGGAAGCTTATGGGGGCAGGGAGCAGGCAGTCATTACAAAGATTAATGGAGCTAAAGCCACCTTTTCTGCACTTGGATAGGGAAGGTGCCTTTACCACCTTTTCCCTCCTCTTTCAAACAGTAAAGTTTTGTTTTGCCCTCCATTCAGGTCAGTCATTAAGCCACAGACTGGGGCTTCAAATCTGTAAGGATCTGCAGGACCTCAGAGGATAGTATTTTTCACAAATTGATATCAGCATATTGGAGGTCATTACATGCATCTCAGACTGAGAAGATTCATTTAGGCCTTTTACTAAATCCTTTGGTCTTCCTGTAGTCATCTCTATCCAGTTCTATTGTGTTTCAGAATGAAAAATCAAAGCAAAACCGTCTATATGATGTGTTCTCAGATTCTTTCAAAATACTGGAAATCTTTGTCATCTAACAATCTGAAGAGTTATATGTACTTGCTATACTAATGCTCTTAAGTTGACTCCGGAGTCCACTCCTTTTTGGAGAGGCTGCAGATAACAAATTTGAGCATCAACTGTTAGTTTTTCACAAAGGCCAGGTGTTCCCTCACAGTTCAGAATCCCTTGATCTCACCTATAAACTTGCTACTGCTGCTATGCTGTAATTTCCCATACATCTGTGAAAACGCCAGCAGTGTATGTGCAAGAGAGCAATAAGCTTTAGAAAGATTCCCAGTGGGTCCATTACTCTAACTTAGTGGCATTCTGACCTCACAAAAGGACATGAAAAAGTAGTGTGGAATAGCTATACCTTCATTTTATAACCTGAGTGTTTGTGTAATTTAAGAGCAACTTGCTAGAGCTCCTTCTTTACTTGCAGAAGGACAGACAGATATGTCTTTTTCCTTCTCGTGTCACTTTATTTCACTTGATTTCTCTAAGTCACCCAAAATTTACATTTAGGTGAACAGATCCTCTAGTCTTTGCTCAGTTAAAACTCATATCCACTTTTACATGGACATTCAAAGTCGTGTAGTGAAATTCAATATAAGATAAATACATATGTTCAAACATGCATGTTTTAGACTCATTTCTCCCAAATTTAACAAAACAATTCTGTCCACAATTGGATTCAGTGAGACTACTCACGGAATGATGTACCATTAACAGCAGATGCTGGTACAGTGTGTTTAAGAGCTTCTCACTCATCATTAAGCTGTCATTATGAAATACCTTATATAGCAAGTTATTCAATGGGGGCACACTGCTGTGTGTGATGTCTGTTGTTGTCTGTTAAAGATAATCTGTAGTACATATTTCCCTCAGGTTATGTCTGAGAATGTAGTATATTATATTATTTTTAATTTCTCAAAATAAAAATATGCAAAACAACATAAAGAATTTACATCAATTAATTTTTAAATAAACTCTGGAGCAAATTTCTCATCTTGGTTTTAGCAAAAAGCATGAATATTGAAAACAATGAAGAGATTTTTGTACTTCCTCAAAATGCCATAAATGATGAACAACTTCAAAATTGCAGCTGTATTGAAAAACCACTGAGGTACTTCCAGACATTAATGCCTTTCAGTGCACAGACCACAGCAACCCTTGAAATTTGCCTCATTCTTCTATTACTAAAAAAATCTGTTCATTCATTTGATAGCAAGTTTCTTGACCTAGCTACAGAATAAGGTAACTAATACACTATTTTTACATAGATTCTTCTGCTGTATGAGATTTTAGATAATCCTACTGTCGAGGAGTAAATTAATGCGATTACCTAATAACTGAATAATTGTTTTTTTCTTAACCTTTTTTTACAATTTCATATAAGAAAGTAGTCAATGGAGTCTAACAGTACTCTACAACTATCTATCAATTTTGAAGAAACTGAAGGACAAAATAGGGATTAAAATTGTGCTTTTAAAAAAATCTCATATGTGGGGAGGAAATTTTAGAAAATTGAGGCTGTATTTTACTTTGTCATAGTTTTTATGATCTATTGTTAAGTGATTTGGGAAAGGAAAAAAAAAAAGGACTAATTGTTAGAATTGAAAGTTTATGTACTTCATAATCCCTACCACAGGTAATGAGCTAAAAACTGACTTAAAACTCAGAAAAAAAGCATAATTGTCCGGTTTTATCTTGTGATGTTTATGTCAATGTACCCTGAATAGAGAAAACTCCTAGCAGTCACCTTTCTCCCCGAACTACTAGTATGACTAAACTGAATTTAATTATGATTGGTCCTGATCTATAAATTATGGTTAGCAAGAAATGTTTTCTTTTTCTCCTGACAAGGAAGAAAAAGGCATTACCCAGGTAAAAAACTAAAAAGAAAAAACTGTTATCTGAGGCAGCCAGTGTAGGTAGAAACTGTCAAATTTAGAGCTTGGCAGCTTGTCAAAAACTATGTATGCTGCAAAACTGAATGAAAAGATCAGAACTTGTTGACATCGCCATCTCAGCAACTACAAGACTGCACAATTTTGTTCACTTTTGTCTTATTTTCCTGTGTCCATTACCCTTTGTATTGGAACTGTTGCCTTGAGAGCAGTCAATCATAATTTTCCCAGGGAATTGTCATATAGACAATAGCCAAGTACACTGATAACAGCACTAAAGTTAATTTTATTTTACTCAATTTAGAAATGCTGCCGCACTAGAGTAGACCATTTATTCATTTAATCTGGCAGCAAGCTTCTAGCAATGGGTAATGTCTGTTGTAAAAGAATGTTCTCATGCTGCAAAAAGCCAAGTGTGAATTACTACATTCACATGAGAAACAATTCCTTCATTACCAGTCCATGATTACCCTCTGTCTAAAAGGAGATTTTAATATCTTTGGCACAAATTCTGTGGTTCTTTATCAAGCAAAACTAACTTATAATTAGTGTTTGACCTAACAACCAGCCAACACAAATTTCACTGTTTAGAAGTATGAAAGTAAAAGCTATGCTAGTAGGAAAAACATGAACTGGCATCTTCCAGGCTTTTCCTAACCTCTACCTCAGAAAAAGGAAGAGTATGAAATTATACTGGTTCTATTTGAAAAGGCTTGCAAGAATGTATTCCCTGTGATGCATAGACTATATTCCCCTGAGTAAAGAAACTTCATATTTCACTGTTTTGAGGGAAAACTGTGTTCTTCTAGGTTAGGCATAAACTGGAAATCTGGCTGCCAGATTTCTTACTGAAAATAGCAGAACACTCGCCTTTTAAGCTCTGTGGACAATGTTGCCACTCAAATTCAAGATAAGCAATTACTAACAAAAGTTTTCTGCCACTGACTGCCCTTTTAATTTCCATCTCTATCCTTCCCATTACCTGCTTCTGGCATTCTTATTTTTCTTTCACAGTAGAGATAGCTGTGAAACAGCTGGATGACAGTGATGTGACGAGTTAGATAGAAATATGGGAGACAAGACTCCTTTCTATGTAGAGACTTCACTTGTAACATCAAAAGAGACAGAAGTTGGTAGGTTCAGAAAAACTGAAACAGTAATATGCTATATGACTTTTAATACGGAACATGGGGCTTGAACTTGCAATACAAAACTCCCACATTAAATGGAATGGCTGGAAACTCCAGTGGAAGGACAATCCACAGAGGATGTTGGAAGGGATATCTTGAAGAATATTAGAAATCCTATAGAGAAAGTAAATTTCATAATCAAGATTTTTCTTACAGTTTTGCAGCCCTATACTATCTGAACAGGGAAACAAACAATATTGAAAGGAAAAATTGTTTTACAAGTCCTATCACTGCATTAATGTTTCTTAGTCACCATTAAAAACATGTTTAACCTACACCATAAAAATGATACAATGAAAAGCATTAAAATTTTATCACCTATTTTCTGGTCAAAATAAACCACAGCCAAATATCCTAAACTGTGTAAGAAAACCTAATAATTAAAATATAGTAGCTATCTTAATACCAAGGAAGATAGCCCATCTTAGTTTATTTCATGTAATGACAAAAATATTTTTATAAAAATATTTTCCAAGTTCTAAAATCACTTTCTTTCTGAATTTGCATGCCATCACTAAACTGTCTGTAGCAGTGGACTTGATATAAAACTTGGGAAGATCATATCAAAACCATTTAACTGTTCCTGTCTGCTTTTTTAAATTACAAATTTTTTTAAAGTATATATACAGCTTTACCTAGCAGGTTCATCCTCTTGTAATGATCTTAAGGACATAAAATTATCTTTTTTCTACATATTTATCAGTATATGCTAAATTCCTCTTTAACTGTCCTCTATTCCTTTCTAATTCTCTTTCTCCTTATTGGAGTACTTCCTCATGTTTCTTATGTATTTAGGGAGTTAATCTTTAGTGTTTCACATTTTCCAGTGGAGAGCAGTACTTCATGTAATGTATATAATCTCAGTGCCCATTTATTTTAAAGATCTTTACAAGTGCAAATGAACTTTTGAACTTAGGTGTTGATTATTTGTGAACTTTTTGGCTTTATAAACTTGGCTTTATAGAAAGCTACTTACAGTGTTTAAATAGTCAAGAATTCCTGCAATAGTCTCACCAGTTAGTTTTAAGAAAAAAAGTGTATGAAAACTAGGATGTCTGAGCCCTAGTTTAACAAGCAATGTACTGTCTACTGTTTTCATTCTTTTCTATTCTACTAATACTTTTCAGTTCTTTTTGTAATACTTTTCTGACAGACAGCTTGTTTCTCATTTCTGTGCTTGCCCACTCAGAATGACACTTTTGGTAAACCAGCAATTTAAACTCTATTATTATTCTGCATTAAACTGCTACAGAATGCCAGTCAGATTTTGCAATTTTTTCTGTCCAGCTGTGCTGAACTACAAGTAGATATGAAGTAATTGACCTTATTGTACAATGCTTTGCTACCTACTGTTTTGTGCCACTCACTTCGCTTCATGTATCTTCACAAGTCGTGACCTTTATGGTGGATATTACTCTCCAACACAGACAAAAACCACTTTTACAAAAGTAAAACATTGACCACAATGAGCACTACATTTAGACAACAGAAAAGCCAAGCAAACCTCCACTGTTAAGATTAGAGATTCTAGATGAGATTTTTTTCTAACATGGGAAAAGGAGAAATAGAATTGCTTTTATGAAAACAAACACTTGAAAAATCTCCAGTGGATGAGTTAATCTTTTCTATTCTCTCAGAAACACATGGTGGTTTATTTTGTAGTTGGGAAAACTAGGCATAATGAATGTACTACACAAAACAATTAGAGAAAAAAAGAAAGGACGCTGTAAAAGGAGTCCAACTGGCTAAACTCTATAGATTTCATTTGACCTTAGAGAATTGTTAATCCATTTCAATAGCACAGAGTGCTAAAAGTAAAAATCCACAGTTTATTAAATAAATCTTAGTTGTGCACCAACACCGAGTACAGCAGGAAAATCCCCACTTTTGCCTGGCTAGTCTTGCCATGTTTATGCATCCCAGGATGCAGTTTGCCCTCTGGGCTACCAGGGCTCACTGCTGACTCACGTCAACCAGCAGATCCCTTCCTGCAGGGCCTGATTTTCACCCAGCACACTGTGAACTCGCTCGTCCCACAGCTGGATAACATGTCCGGAAGAATTTTGTGAGGGACGGTAACAGAAGCCCTACAGTTCTCAATGCCCTGGTACAAGAGTGATACAGGCATGCTGGGCAGAGTCCAACAAAGAGCCACAAGGGTGATTACGGGACTGGAGCATTTCTCCCGTGGGGAAAAGCTGAGACAGCTGGGACTGTTCAGCCTGGAGAAGAGAAAGTTTCAGGAGGATCTAATTAATGTATGTAAATAGATGAAGGGAGGGTACAGAGAGGACAGAGCCAGGCTCTTTTCAGTAGTGCCCAGTGACAGAACCAGAGGCAATGGACACAAACTGGCGCAAACTGAAACACAGGAGGTTAGCTCTGAACATCAGGAAACACTGTTGTACTGTGAGAGTGGCTGAGCACTGGCACAAGTTTCCTGGGGAGGTTGTAGATTCTCCCTTGGAGATATTTAAAAGATGTATCCTCAGCAGCCATATCTGTGTGGCTCTGCTTGAGTAATAGGTGTGGACCAGATGACCTCCAGAGGACCCTTCCCACCTGAACCATCCTGTGATAAGCAATGTAGAAACTGTGGCCCATGGAGAGGCCAAAATGAATCAAGTTTATTCTGAAGGACTCTCTCTTTCAGGGACCCCAAATTGGAACATTTCATGAAGGACTCAGCCTGTGGAGGACCCACACTAAAGCAGGGGAAAAGTGAGGAAGGATCGGTAGAGGTGAAAACACTTATAGGCCAACCACAACCACCTCTGATCTGTTCAGCAGTGGCAAAGAGGAGGTGGAGGACTATTTTTTAAATACTTATCAGTTTTTATCATTTCATTTTGAAAAATATGATTCAAAGCAAATGAATTCCATCACTGGCCCAGAGATCAGCTCAGTTAGAGCCTGGTGCTACTAACACAAGAGTTGTGGGCGCAATCCCTGTATGGGCCATTCACTTAACAGTTGTACTTGACAATCCTTCTGGGTCACTTGCAACTCAGAAGATTCTGTGACAAAAGTATTTTGTTATTAAATAACATAAGCAGCAAAGAATAATAATACTAAAAAGACACTGTCATGAAAAGAGGAAAAGATGTTTGTCTATTTTACCAGGACAGTTTTATAAAACTTAAAAAAACAAAAAACCCAAAAATCAAAAACCACACTTTGCATGATAAGACAAAGAAAATTATCTCATTTTTAAACTTTTATTTTTAAAATCAGTTTAGTTCATCACCTCTATAAAAGTTTTAAAAAAAGACAAAAATACTTTTCTTGAAGTGGATAGGATTTGTTATTGCCCTTTTCATGTATGGTATAGATAATTCTATTGCACTGCAGTTTCCAGATGAAGTCATCTTAGTCCTTCATGGTCCATTATGTGTGATAAGACCTATCTTATATATAGCACATTCATCATCCTTCATTTAAAGAAACTTGAGGGAAAGTCAAATCACATAAGTAGCTGATTATTCTTTATTATTTAAATAGGAAAAGCATCTCAAAAACAATTTTTTTTTTACCCTTTATAGCGATCTTTTAAATTGAATACTCTGAGATTTTGGGTTTTAGCATAAAACTGCAATATTGGAAGGAATGAACAGATAGAACAAGCAGTGGTTAAAATGCCTTTTTGTTTGTTTGTTTTTTGGCATGGTGAATTGGTGTTTAAGTGTATCATTCTGTATAGTCTAGATGGGTGTTCATTAAGCTTTTAGGCTTAGAAAAATCCTCCAACTCTTTGGCATTATGGCTTGTTACCAGAAAAAATGATATAGGATTCCTAAAGTCTCTAAAGAAAACCCAGAAACAAAACAAAACAAAAGGAAAAGCAAGCAAAAAAAAGTCCCAGGAGAGGCAGGTAAGACAGAGAGCAACTAGCAAAGAATACAATGTTGGATTTTCTATTCATTACAAGTTTTATAAGAGAACATAAACTATTCATGTGCACTTTGAGAAGGATTGCCTGAAGCATATTTCCTCTAAAGGAGGGAAAGGGACCTTGTTCTAATGTTACAGATTATTCTGTCTTCACAGACTATCAAATCTCAATACTCACCAGGCAAAATTCAATACACAGTGTTTCATCTTATGTGGGACTTGAATGAGAAAGAGCAAAGCAGATAATTAAGTTGTTCCTGTTCAAAATCTCTCTTGCAGGTGCTCTCAAGGAAAGACCACCAGTTTCTCAGCTCATACTTACATAACATTTCTGTGCAGAAATATTCCATATTGTCTAGGGTTCTGCAATACCTTTTGAAAACAGAAACATGTAGTTTGATTTATTTCTGTGCTCTAGTTTATAATTCTGTGCATTTAAATCACAGGAGGACAGAATACTCTGAGTTGGAAGGAACCCACAAGGATCATCCAGTCTAATGCTTAACTGAATAGCCCATACAGGGATCAAATCCACATTACTCTTCTTAACATAAAAAAATCTTTATCTGCTTTTTGCTCTTATTGAACATTTTAAAAACTAGTTGAAACTTCTTTAATCTATTCTTATTTTTTTAATCTGTCAGTTGAAAAATATCTTTTTTTGTGCAAGCACCAAATTTATGAGACACTTTTACAAGTTCATCTGGATTTGTTCCTCACCTCAACATAAAATTTAGTGGCTTCATTTTACTTTTCTCCTTGAGGGTCCTGAAGGCTCTTAAACTCTCATTACTAGTAAGAACTTCAGGGCAAACTGCAGAGATACAGCTAGTTACTGATCTTCCAAACATAATGTAGTTCCAAATCTGTTTGGGATATGAGATGATTTATGACAGCAGCAAACAGATTTCTGTTATTAACACATTTCTGTTAGTAAATCTGTACTTTATGAAAAGTATAACATGGGCGCACTGGCAACTGGTCAATCACAAGTATTTAAGAGGTCAGAGATAGATTCAGTCTTAACATATCACAATGAATAATCCCCTTCCAATTTTAATATTTGGTCATAACAAATCCTTTATATCCAACAAATTGATGGGATAATTACCACTAATTTCTGAAAACAAGTATCTGCAACATCAAGGAGTTATTAGAAAATTATAGCAAAGAGTATATTTAACCAAATATGCATTTTCTAAATGAAAGTATGTATAAATACAATGGGATGTTATATTTCTTATGCTATGAAATATCTCTAGATAGAAGATTACTGTTGAATGGTTCCTTATTAGTAGTAGTATAAGTTTAAAAGATCATCACCCATCTTATCAAAAGTTAATAGAGAATTATATTCCATATCTTAGAACAGCAATGACAAAACAACAAACAAACACCTGATATAAACTAATACACCCAAATATTCTACTTATTGAAATAAGCCAATATAAACTTAATCTTAAATTTTCTTTGCCTTCTTGGTATGCTATTCCTTTTCAAGGAATGAAGGACTGTGGTCTCATAGAAGTGAGAAGCCTAGGAAATGTAGATGATAATGGTTCTGACTAACCACCAAATCTTTATGCTGTTATTCCTTTTCTTAATTTAATGGGAGAATTGCTTACCTCAAAGAATGTGTCATGTGCCTCACTTAATAAATGTTAATAAAACTCTTAGAGTCTCAGAAAAGTTCTATTTAAATGCCAAATATTATGATAAATAGCATTCTTCATTTTATGCAGAACATTATATTCAAAAACTCATTTCTCTGTAGTACACTGGCACATCCAATTTCCAGACTAATAGTATTCTATATGGAATTCATAAGTGTTCCACAGAATAAAACAACACATTATTCTTTTCCTTTCAAAATATATCACACATTTTTACAATAATTTTGACAGAACTCAGAGGGTTAGGAACATGACATACTTGACCATCTCCTTCTTATCTTTTACCACATGGCAGATTTATCTGCTCTGAATAAACAAATCTGACGTTCCCAAAGAAGGCAGACATGAAAATAAATTAGCCTGGAGTAAGCTGATGCATAGAATAACAATGTGGCTTCAGAATGATCCCAATCTTTAAAACTAAGGCATTAATTAAATAAAAATTAATGGCATCTTCACAAAAACCACACTTGTTTAAAATGACAGCACTAAAACTGCCTGGTGGTAATAATTACATGATGTCCATCATGTTTATGTATGGGAAGTGTATGGCTTCACAGAAGCATCAAGTGCTTCCTAATATCATTTGTATGGCATTTTATTTTCAAGGTTTTAAAATCTGTTAGAGCTTTATACATTATACATGTCAATAGGAAAAGTATTAAAAATCACTTGTCAGATTACCAGGTTATCAGTTTTCCTTGAATTTGAAAGCTTTGGTAGGATTTTAGTCTGGGTTTCTAAATGATGTTCCAGTGAGGAAAGAAAGGAAAAAAAAGTTAACATACTTTCACAATTACTTATCTTGGACAAAATTTTTGTTTCTTGACTGCTGATCCTGAAAATTTAACTCTACAAAATCCCTGGAGATAATCCTGTCACTCAGAAGGAGTCAGTAAGATGTTTTCAGCATTTTTTACAGTTAATTTTCTAGGAGTTATTTCTTGTAGATGGCGTGCTTTCTTTGTGTCAGTGTAGGTGTCTACTTTATTTATACACACAGATGTTTATCAGGCTTAGTAAAGTATTCAGGAAGTCATTGGACAGCAGTGAGCACCTCATTCAGGGAAAGGACTAAAGATGAGGGCTCATTCACATTAAAGTCCTTTTGCACCCAAATAATGGAAGCTGGGTTCAAAGATGTGTCTGTGCACGTGCCAGGGTGTACAGTGAACAGGAGACATGGACACATATGCACGTCCCATTTACGATATAAGTAACTTAATTTTGTTCCTTGAATATATATTCCCCTTTCAGCAATTCCTAAGCCTGAGTATTTAGAGTACACATGAAGTAAAGATTAAAACCCAAAGTTGATTTGAAGTAGGAAATACAGTGTAGTGGTAAATGCATTAACAGGTGATTATGCACATTCTCAGAATGTTATCATTGTATTTGCCAAGAACCCTTCCTGAACACGCCAAAGTCATGGAACAGAAACACAAAACTATGGGTAAATAAAGACGATTCCCACATATGGGAATATCTAACTGTGAATGAACTTATCCCCAAGACTATAGTCATGGGGATAACAAAAGGTCAGTGAGTACTTTAAAGGATGGGTAATTATGATTGCCAAACAAAACTTAATTAATTTTTTTCCTGAAAACCATTCTTGGTCATATTCATTTCTCAGCTCTAAGGCAACAAGGAGTATCTTCCAGCACAGTACTCCTCTGCAAAAGATAGAATATAATTAGATTCTTCTATTTAGTGTGGAATAAGGGAACACTTTTTTCAGTACTTTAAAACACTCTTCAACAGCTGTGCAATTGAACAATGAGAATCATAGTTTTTTTCCTAAAAGGAAAAGATATATAAGGCAGACAAAAGTAACTGCTGAATTACTCGTGAAAAGCAGTTATCTGTAGCAGATTAGAGGGAAGGAATACAAAGAAGTAAAACAGAAGTTAAAGTGCTACTGTAGGAAAAATTTTCTCTGTAAGTCATCCAGCTTCTCACAAATGCACTGAAACCTCTCTCCTATTCATCTCCTCTAGAGCATGAAATGTTGGGTCAGAATTTTTTGAACAAGTTTAAAGCAGATGGTGCTGTTTTCCTGCCACAAGTACATCATCCTTGTTCAGTAAATACTATCTGGGCTTCTCAACCTCTTGCACTATCCAATGTACTAACCAGAACGACTTCTGTTGAGTCAGCCTGGATGTTACTTCTATTGCATTTGCCTGCAGAATACATAGGAATTAAAGGTTTGTAAAAAGTCATCTTTCATCAGTGTTAATTAGATACGTATCATAACCTTGCAGCCCATTAATACACTATTGACACTGTTAATATAAGAGAGGCTGCAAGCTTTACACCCTCAGGACTGAGGTTTTATAGACTTTTTCTATCTCAGCTGTGGCAGAACTGCCTGATTTAACAGGCTGGGTTTTTAGAAGATTTTTTTTTTTAATTTTTCTTTTTTTTAAATGGCCAGGTGGCTATGGTTAATCTATCTTATTTTGTTTATCTTCATATGACAATAACACAATGGTTTTATGACTAACATAATGATGCTCTATTGATAAATATAGGCCTGATATCACAGCTGAGATCTTGGCAAGGGGAGACACAAGATGTAGCACAGAGGTGCACCTACACAGGATGATGAGTTCAGACATCATGGCTGTAAAGGCTCCCCCATGGTCAATTAATGACTTCAAAACTTAAAGCTGGACAAAACTGATCTTTAGATTAATTTTTAAAAAAAGAAATAATTACTGACAAACGTAGATGGCACAGTACCTGGTAAGTTTAGATGCAAATTGCTCACAGGCCAACAAATAAAAGAGCAAAGTTAGAAGAGCATTCTAGAAAACATAGAAGCAGATTCTAGACTGAGAAAGAAGAAGACATCAACATGAACCAAGCGCTGATAACTCATTGGAACACCCACTACACAAACATGGTAATACAAGGACAAATTAACTTTGTAATACTGCATCATGACAGATTCCTAGGTAGGCATTTACAGACAAATAGCAACATCTAGTTAGAAACAAGAATAAAGAAATCAATTCATCTACTGAAAAACAAAAAACAATGGATACACTGAAAATTAAAGATAAATATTTATACTTAGGCTAAACTCTAGTTAGCAGACTATTTCCCTAAGGGTATAATTCCAAAAAAGAGGGGAAAAAACATGTCAAAGTGTCATTCATGAAATTTAAAAATTTACTTTCACACAGGAAAATCATCAGTGATTAAGTTCAGAGAATTATATGTTATTAATTAACGAGGTTACCAGTTAAGATGTTTTAAACTAAGAAAGCTCTCATTTTATTTTTTTTTGTTTTAATGAAGTTTCAGAGTTCTAGTTCATGTTATAGAGTGGGAATTAGTGGAAGTAAGTTTTTTATTTAAAAGGAGTTGGATTTTAAGGGATTTCAAGGTTAATCAACTCAAAATTATGATGTTTCAAACAGGACTTACGTTGTAAGGTATTTTGAGTGTTATGTGTTGTCTGTAAGTTCTAAACCAAGTTAAGAGAGTTATATTTTGCTGGAAAATCATTTGATTTTATGGACTCAGGCCCTCAGCTTAAGCCAGGTTCCTAAAGGCAAAACCCCCCACCCCACAGCCAAAAGACTGTTTTTAGAAGTGAGCCATTGGTCTGTCACCGAGCTCCATGACAACATGGAATACTAATGAGCACTTTTCCCGCCTTGAGGACCAAGTGACATCAGTCCCCCCAGCGACAACGAGCCATTGGTGAAGAGACATTACATCATTTCAGCATGCACCAAGCACCTCGTGCCATGGAGGCGGGACGGTGGGCGGTCTGGGGAGGAGCCAAGGGGTATAAAACCTGGTGCACAGGCTGAGCAGCTGCTTTTTGCCCCAGGATAGCTGTGGTAAAGCCTGGTGTTGTGGGATCTAGGCTGGAATCTCTGTCCAGAGACTTAAATAAACTGCTTGCTCTTAGACCAGCTGGAGCAACCCCAGCGCCACAGATCTCTGCCCTGGGTTAACAGCTGGATTGGCTTTTTGGATCTCTGATCACCGCGTTCCCGGGTAGTTGTTTTTTTTTTTTTATTCCACCGTTGCCTTAATTTTCCTTGGTTAATAAATTTTTATTTTTTTAAATTAAGAGTTGCCTCATTTTTTATGACACAAAGTATAAAAGAGGATTTAATCTCTATCCATAATTAGAAATCTGTGAGAACTCAACAGTCCTGTCCATGTCATGTCTTGCAGTCACGGCTATTAAGTCTCTCTCAAATGGCACCTGATAGATTTAGGCAACTAAAGGCTATTTCTACTGACAAGTCAGCAAAACAACTTTCTGGAAGGTAGTACTAGGTACAATTGCCATGACGCAGGATCTTCAAGAAACCTACAGCATTTGGTAAAGACTGCTGAAAATGGGAGGTATCAGCACTCAAGGATACTTAAAACAGCATTTGGCACTCATGTTAAAGCAACTGAATTCTGCCATGAGTGACCTGTAGTATAAACTGAATTGTTCTCTTGCACCTACTGCTCATATTTGGACCACTAAATACGAGTATTTTTTTCATGAATAGAATGTCACTAAGGAGAAGAATACTTGCTTCAAATAAGTGTTTGATTTTTTGCCTAAGCCCAAACTTCTATTATTTGTAAATTCATTAATTTCTCTGCCCAAAACTATGTCCTTACATAAAAAATTGCAATTCATATTAAAATGATTGACAGCTTTACATGAGAAGAAGTATGAAATCATACATGAAGAAGAACATCAATGAAACAACTTCATTTTCAAATGCATTTCTACAAGCTATATTTCAAGCAGTCCAGCTTAGAGGCTAAAGCAATAGTCCAAACAAGCAAACCAAAGATATTTTCAACAGAAACAAAACCCCCAAAACAAACTCCAAAGAAACAGTAATTTATTGGATTGAAGTTTCCTTCTCTACAAAGATCTTCTACTGAACAAATCTTTGCTATAAAATCAACCACTGGAGAAAAACCTATGCTATAACGATGAGGCTAGGGATGAGTAATAATTACATTGAATGTGTAAGCACATTTTGGAGAACATTTTCTTGTCTTTTAAAGATTCTAGACAGTTCAGCACAGTTTCAAATATGTAAAATGTGTTTTATGATCAATTGTGTTTTCATTCTGAAGTAGCCTTTTCCCAGCTCAAACAGAAAGAGGACCAGAACTGTTCTAAGAGTGGGTCTGAATGATTAACTTGCCTTATGCAATAATGCGTTAATCCATATACTTATTTAGTTATAAAAACTTAATAGCCCTATTGCAATAGGAATTACCATATTTTAGAACCTACATTACAGGGCATTATAAATACAATTGATGGGTTTGTTGGTACTGCAGAAATAGTATGTTTCCAGAAAGACATTTTGAAATATTCCTTGTTCCAAAAGACCAGATGTCAAAAAAAAAAAGTTTCAGCTGTATCTTATGACATCTGAAGAAGTTTCGGAAGGCTAATACAAGTATAAAGGTTAAAAAAAGATTCTAGTGTATATGTGAAAAAGTAAAGCAGAAAAGCATGCTTCAAGCAAAATGCATTAGCAGAATACAAAGGTTATATTCTCATCTGATTCTACATGTTAGTGTGATGCAGAATCATATTAACTTTTTTTATGTTTCCCTTTCAGGAGAATGATAATGAGCTGAGTTTGTGTTTGTAGTCTGGTTCTTAACTCTGGATGCACAGAATGTTGATGACAGACATGCCTAGGGAACTACCAGCATTTAGTACTCAGTTTTCTTAGGATTTGGCTTAATATGTATATATGAAAGGTCTAAGTTTTCAACACAGTTTAAAGAGCTCATATTTGTATCTATATTGGATCTGTTTTCAAAAGTATCACAGAAAAGAAGTTTCATAAAAAAAAGGAAGACCTAAGTGTCTAACACAGATCTGTATGTATAGGTTAAAGGGAATAAACACCTACATGTGTGTCCTTACTTTCCCAAAAGAAAAATTTCAGGGGGTTACTCTCTTTTCAGTGGTGATTAATGATTAGGAACTGGACCTCAGATGCGTCCCTCTTTCATTCCAAATGATAATGCACCTTTCTCTTAGAGAACATCTTTCCACATGAAAAAAAGATGTATTGGATGAGAAAACAAAATAAACATGAATCCCATCTTAAACCTGATTACACTCTGACCATTACAATTACCCAGAAATATGCTCATTAGAATATGTGCTTTTGGACTGCCAGGAAGGCAGAATGGCCTCCTAGGAAAACACTAACTACAAATTATATTAAAAATAGAAGCTGTTGAAGAACAGTAGATAATGTGACAGATCATACAATTATTTTACAGTAAATATCAAAGGACCCATAGGTATCCAGAGAGAGTTAGACACTTCTGCCCTCACTTGTTTGGATGAATCTCCATAACAACGTAACAATGACAAACAGAAGCACCGTTTCACTTGATATGTTAAAAATGGTGAAGTGTTTTAACTGCACCTTTTCCTGAAATAATGTGCAATTAAGAGGCAGACATTTAATTCAGTTGTCTGCATCTGTGATTAAATTTTTTTTAATTAACTCTGATTGAATTCTGCTTTTCACACATCACTGTAAGAAAGTCTCAAAATAGAGTATTTTAAAAGGTCTAAAAGCAGAATTCTAAACTGGAGAAAGAATTAAGGCATACAAGATCAAATCTCTCCCATTCATCAGCAAAAATATTTAAAATGAAAAAAACAAAAAAAAAGCCAACAAAAACCCAAGCAAACAATAAATCCCCAGAAAATATGCAACAAACAGGTGACAGTCCTACCATTATTTATTTCAGCAAATAAAATAACAGACAATAATACTGTTGGATTAAAACTTAAAAATCCACAACATATTTCAAACACCTAACTGCAGTAATCCATCATAGGACTTCTAGGCTAATAATTATAATTAAGTTGTAGTTAACGTGCTGTACATCAGTGAGGAGTTTCACCTGATTCCTTAAATTCTAGCTACTAATGCAAGTTACTATTTCATTCAAGTATTGATACTGCATATTGTTTCTTCACAAATAAAAAGATAAACAAACAAGAGGACTATTCTTTCTCCAAAATCATAATTCTGACTGGAACAGTCAGATTATATTAGCTGCAAGGATAACAGATCTCTAGCAGTGAGACAAGATGACTGTTAAATGTATCTTTAGCTGAAAGGCGTCCCTGCTCATGGCAGTGGTGTTAGAACTGGATGACCTTTAAGGTCTCTTCCAACCCAAATCATTCTGTGATTCTATGATTGCCAAACTTCTAATTATCTCCAGTAGTATAAGATTTTAAAAAACAAACTGTATTTTCTACCTCCAAGATTGTTTGCTCTGCTTAGACATTGGTGTTCCCCATTAATCAAGACAATGTTGACATAACTACTTAAAAAGAAAGTTTGAAATAAAATATAATTTGGATATGTCTGCTTGTCTCATTTATGCGTTTTTTTCTAGACAAAGATAAATATTTCTATGTACTCAATTTTTTTTGTTCTAAATTTACAGCAATCTTTGTTAGAAACTACAGTTTTGGAAATTTGTAATTTTTCAGTTCCTTTCCAATTTTTTCTTCTGAATTTTGTCACCAAATGAAATTATCTCCCATTTTATTTATAGGAGTTTCTTTTGGTGACTTAGAAAGAGAGGAAACAACGCATCTCATTAGGGAAATATTTTGTCATGCCATAATTAAAGACTGAAAAAAATAAATAAAAAAAATAAGCTTTTTTTATCCAGCACATTTATTATACTTTTCTCAGTGGACTCACCAAAATTAATTTTATTTCTGTCCAAGAATCTGACTGCAACAAAATATTTTAAGAGAACTTTCCTGATCAGGTCTAACACAGTAACAGTACGTCCCTGAAAGGAAACTAGTGTGCACTAGATAGATGGTCTGTATTTAAAATTTCTGATTTCCCATTTCACTTCAATTTGTGTATAGGATTTTCTGGTAAAATACAGAAAATAGGTTCCCAGTTTGAAAGCAGGCAGAAGCAGAGATTAAATAATACACTGGCTGGCAGAAAGGAGACCTTGACCTTCCAGGACCCAGTGCAGCTCAAGTCCTTCAGCCTCCAGGCACAAGCTACCACCAGATTCTTTGCCATGTGTGTCTCAGTTCAGAAAGTTTGGGGCTTATGGTTAAAAAGATGCTGTTATTGCTTGATGCCAATAATGTCAATTCATGTGGTGATGAAAAATATATTGCCTTATTGCTAAATTTATCAACTCTTTACTTATGCATAGTTGTAAGCCAAGTTCAACTTATAGAAGAAGCATTAGTAAAATTATGCACTTCAAAAGTGGTTTTGTTTAATCGGTGAATAAAATGGCATCAACTACTGTAAAAAATATTTTAAAAGGACAAATCAAAATGTCTTAGGGGGTTATTTGAGTAAAAGAGTAGCTTATTATGAATATTTCATCAGGTGATACATAAATCATTGTAGAAAAGCCTGTACTATAAGCTAACTCAGGGGATGTTGGAAAGGTTAAAGCCTAGATAAGTAATGAATAAGTGAAGGAAAAAAGAAAAACTTTTCTTTGGTAAGGTAAGGTACTGCAGCATGACAGATTTTGCATAGAATAGATTTATTAATATCTTCAAGCAAAATTTTTCTAAGAATCTTACTCATTAAAGGGGAAGAATGGACTCCTGCTGTCATCAGCTGCTCTTTCTACAGCTAATAGATTTTTTTAGCCCAAGGTTTCTCAAGGTGTCTACAAACGAAAAGTACCTCTACTTTATTTCCTCTCTTCCTCCAAGTATTCTTTCTATTGGACATTTTACTTACTGGGTCTAATTGAGGGTTTCAGATTGATCTTTCGGCCACACTCATAGTTTCATTCCATCAGGTACATGACACAATCCAAGCAGCTGTAATCCATGAAAAATGTCATTCAACTGCAGACACACTCCAGGAACTCTCTCTGTGATTTTGTTTTCTAGTCTGACTGGCCTAAGTTTATTTAGTCCAGCCTCTTATCTTTTTGTTACCATCCCCAAACTGGCCTCAACCTTTCCATTTATTCCTCTTTCTCTGTCTTGTTATACAGATAATGATCTTTAGCCATTGGGCTCAGCATTTTACCATATTTCTTTTCTAGTACTTCTGCTTAGTATCCTCTCAGTTTCCAAATTTTTGTCTGCCTTACCTTAAGTATTATGTCTTCTGTTATCAGCCATCCCCAGCTCTTGGTCACTGTCTCACCTACCTTGTAGAGATCCCTTTGTATGTTTATTCCATAATATCAAAGAGCATAGAAGCCCCAGACCTATGTAGTTTTTTGTTTTGTTTTGTTATACTAGAAATTCCACAAACACACAGGAATCCACAGAAGATAATAATTTTGAAGGTGTAATGCAAAGTATCCAGTCATCTTGATCTCTGGTTATTATGAAGACACAGATGGATATGGGAAAGAAAAACTATTTAATGTAGTACACTGTAGAGATTCTGTAGAGGTACCCAAAGTAGATGAGCACTGAGAGTCCTGTGTGCTGTATATGGTGAGACTACCCTATAGAACAAAACAAAGCTGATGGCTCCATTGATTTCTGATGTTCTGCAAATGGTGCAAAACACCACGTCACTACATAGTACATGTCAGTGTTAGGAATGCATTACAGACAAAATAAAAGAGCTGCACTATCACTGAGTGTTGATTGTTTTTGGAGTGCAAAACAATATATAGAAAAACATTAAGGTTTCAAAGCTTCATTTTGAGTTCATACAGTTGTTCTAACTGACATAAATAAATTGTTTACCTTTGGCTCAACAGATACTAACCTTATATCCTGTTATGTAGACCATTCACTCCAGATGGTAAGAACTTTGTTCATAATTCAGCTTTGAATTAAGTGCACAAATCCTTGTGCATCAAATAGTTTTCCATCACACAACTTTCCAACTTTCAGTGCCTGCCCCATCCAACAGGTTATAGTTTACTCTCATCTGGGTCCATAAATACCACCTTAGGAACATTTCAGTGGGAAATAGATATATGAAAGTTGCAATTCTTCCTCAATTTTGAATTCAGTCAGTTCTAGAGACAGTCCTCTCATGCCATGAAAAGTGATGCTTTACTCAAATAGTAAGCAAAGGCAGAAAATATTCCTTAATTTGGTTGAATTCTAAGTTTCATGTCTACATTTCAGCAAATCATGGTTGTTTTAATATAAAGGCATGTAAATGAATGCATTAAGAAGCTCTCAAAGGTTTAGCAATTCATTTGTTGAGAATCCTTTCCACAAACACTTACTGGAGGAATATTTTATGTCCATCTAATGATCTAGGTTATAAAAATGTGCTCATTAGAATTCATCTTAGGCAATCAGAAAAATTAAGAAGTTATGTCCTATTACACAACGCAAGTTGAAGCCTTTGCAAATTCAGCCTTTACTCACAAGATGTTTATATTCATCAGTGCAGACGTGCTGAACAGTCAGGCTAGCATAAATATTTGCTAATCCATTTTGATAATGCCAGCATTATTTAGGTTACTCAAGTCATTAGCTAGACAAAACAGCAACTACAAACATGTGGGGTCTTTTTCCACCCTGATTAATTTTCTTAGTACTTAATCTCTGAGGTTTAAGAGATCCTACTTGTTTTCCTTTTCAGTGATTAAAAATACATAATTTAACATTTCCATACTTCAAATTCAGCATATTTCATGCAATATGATGACTTCAATTGCTTATATATTGTAACTCCCTTTTTATAATGCAAACTCTGTCATTAATATCTTAGAGCTCCCTTACGTCAACATCTCCTGACTGGAATGTAAACCTATGAGTGTGGTGAAACTCTTCAGTGTGGGTAGTAAAACTCCCACGCACAAAAAAATTTTGAAATGCTTCAGGATTAACAAAAGTGGGGGAAGATCTGTCATTTCTTAATAAGCATTGATGAAGAAATAAAAAAGCAGTCAGAAACATAAAAAACAGTAAAGATGTGAAAAACTAGGAAATAAAAAAGTGGATGAGGATAAGCAACTTTATGATGGGACAATTTTCTGGAAGATGAAGTGTTACCACTCAGAAATTCTATGTAGCAATTTTAGCGCATTCTCACAGAATACAAAGTTTCTGTAAAGTGATTCTTCATGAAGTCTCTTGGTAAGATGATTTTGAAACCAAAGAATCTCCCATGAAACCATCCAGAGAAAGCATCAGAAAAGGACGAAGAAGATGAGCATTCTTTCTTGCCTAACCTTGGAAGAAGGTGTTTATTTTTATTTTTTTAATCCATAATTTTCTAGATCTGAGCAGCTTCATGTCTACACCTAAGAAGGACTGAAAGCTAGGTGTAGAAATACTTAAGATTTGGAATAATTCAATATGGTAGACACATCCAAGCGTGTCTAATACCAAGGCATAGGACTGGGTTACTGAACAGAAACAGATGCAGTCACTCAAGGAAAACAAAGCTGATAGTGTTGCTAAACATTTGTGTTGTTAAATATTTTTAAATATCTGAAAATAGGACTCTGGGTTTTCAGCAATGGGCAAGTTGAATCCAAACGTAATATTCAAAATTTCAATACAGATTATAATATAAGATGTCCCATTTTGCTAAGATTATACCAGAAAAATGCTAAGTTCTTAGAGTCAGTACATAAACAAAACTATATCACGTCTGGAAATAGTCTCATATCAAATATGTATGTTTTTTATTAGCAGAAAGAGAAATGATTACTCACAATTCTATAAGACATCATATGCATGGGGGAAAAATTTTTTTATATTATTTCATTGCTTCTTAGAGGAGAAAATAATATTGGTCTTTGGGCAACTCACATAGACTAATAATGTAAAATTATTTAAGCCAAAGAGCCATTCTTCTTGTAAATACGTCCAGGACCATACGGGATAAATTGCAGATTCAGTCTTTCTCTTTGCAGTATTAAGTAAATTAAGGAAATGAGTGTCTGAAATGGGATCTCTTTATATATTTCCTGCTTTGGTTCCTCTCAGTATTTAGATTTTTAGTCAGTTATTTCATGGATGGGGGTTTTTTTGTTGTTTTTTTGGGGGGTTTTTTGTCTTTTTTTTTATTCACATCTATTATCTGGAGAGATACTTGATCCTTGCCCTTGGGGACTCCAAAAATCAGATGTTCACAGGGGATAAAGAAATTCTGACCGCTTCCTACAGCTTGTCATGTTCAGCAGTAACCCCAGTTATTTGTGAGGTAGGAGTGTGTCACAGCCAGACAGAAAGAAGGTTCAGCTTGCTTTTAGAGTGCAGAGTTTGACCCTTGTGCACTGCAACTGTCACTATATCCTCTACCATCTCCTTTCTCAACCACTGACATATGAAGTTGCTATAAGGTAGTAGGGTAAAAACTGTTTTCAGCTTGTCTACTTTTTTTCCCCCTGAAATGCATTGAGACACTGGGCTGTCAGAAGGGCTATGGGTGACTGCACTTGTCAAGACCCAGGTGGCAAAAAGATTCTATTGCAAAGTCTCAGAAAATGGAACAGGTAAAGATGAAACACAAATATAAAATAGCATATGAAGACTGACAATGCAAAGAAATGGGGAGGAAAATTACACTTGTAGACTTCTCTAAGATGCAAAACATCCATGGTGATCATGACTCAATTATCTACTTTTTAAATCACTAAGGTAAAAGGGCTTAATTAGGAATCAAGTGCCAGGATCACGTTTGGGTTTTACAGACTAAAAATCATTGCAGCAGATGAACTTATAGGCTCTATAAAATGTTTGACTTTGTAAACCACAAAAAAGGCAGAAGTCTAACAGCCTGAACCACCTAACCACCTTGGGGCTGAAAATGCACTTTCTGTGGCGGCTTTTTTTCACTCTCCCTCTCCACTTTACTTCCTCCAGAAGCAGGAGAGAAGCCAGTCTTCTGCCTCACACGTCCTCCTTCCTAAGCAACCCGGTACTGTGGGACCTGAAACTGCACCATCAATGCAGTACAATTCGATTGCACCACACAGAAGTCACCAAGTATCCGAAAGGTCAAACACAGCAGGTCTAAAGGTAGCTCACAGGTCTTTCTATAATTTTGTCAGATGTTGTTTGCTTTCTTTTAATATAGGCATTAAAATGAAAGAAAGAAAATATGAAGAAAAGATAATACATATAGTGGAGAACAGACTGTTACAAACACTTAATATTTACATCATTGCTGAAGAAATTATTGTTCTGAGAAATGCCGTTTCCTAAGGAGAAGTTCTTTTCTCCTCTTCCCCCTGACTTAAGTGTCTCCACAGATGTTTCCTTCCAGTATTTGAAGCTTGTACAGAATAAAACACAAATAAAATTTATACTAGGTATTTACTCTGAAAAACAGTATTATGTGGGTATCAGCTGGTTCCATTTAGCAGCAAAAAACAAACCGACAGACCTTCACAACGGCAGGCTTTCCTGAAAATTCAAGCAAAATAATTCTATCTATAAGCAAAGCTCTTTGCAAAAAGACACATTAGGATTTCCAGCTGAGATGCATTAATATTTTAGTCAAGTCTTCCATGGCATTTAGTATAGCATGTATAATGCAACATTTGAGAAGTTGCCTGACTCTCTTAGGACTATAATTATTTCTGTAATTTTGAAACCTGGTAGGATATGGGTAACGGCAGTAATTATAGGCCAATTTTCTTAATTAATTCACTCTGCAACATATTCGCACAAGCAATAGCAAAAATTATTAGAATAGATTCCTACCAAAATTAATTCATATAAAGAGACACTCAAACAATAACATAAGACTCTCCCTTGACCTCAATAATGAAATCTACAGTAAAAGTAATGAAGTGATAGATATAGTATCACCTAGAGCAGTGGGACCAAATTCAAAATTTAATAACATAATATGCTTTTACCAAAGTATGACCAGACAATGCAAAAAAAAAAAAAAGAAAACTGATTTTTCTGGAAACATAGTTTCCTAAGTAGCTTAAGCTACTACTGATATCAAAGATATTTATCAGGAGAACAGAGTTCTTTGGCTTTTGGTTTATTTTTGACAAATAAAATCAAATAGTCAGAAATTTCCATTATCCTTGCCAGTTTTCAGTCATGATGGGGACAAAGTTTTAGAAAAGACTGATTAGAAAAAAATACTTTAAAACAGAATTAAAAATTGGGAATAAGGGTTATAATCTTTCCCACTCCCTGCAACACAATTGAAATGACCCAAGCAGTTGAGACCATTAGGCCTGAACAAAATCTCCATTAAAACTAAGAGTATTAAAAGAAGCAAAAAAAACTTTGTGACAACTCCAGAGGATTTTTGATCAACATTAAAACTAATATGTCCTGATGTATTTGTGTACCACTATGAATATGATTATCACCATTTGCTATGGAGATTTATAATATGTAAAGTAGCTGATATCTAGTGTTATTAAAGAAAAATATCTATTTATAAAAGTTATGAAAGGAAATGGAAAGTAATGATATGAGAAAATATCTAACAAAAAAATCATTTTGTTTTTGCTGACATTCTTTCAGTCTCATTTGCTAAGAAACATGGTAATTTATCTGATTCTGTATTGACAGACACTATATTGTACTAGAAACAAAAAGTTCCTGGGGGGAAACTAAAAGTACAGAGGGCTTCAGGGTATATTTCCAATTGAGCAATAAAGCCACTGTGAAAATGAACAATTTTCTGAATTTTTAAATTTACCTCTATTTTTTTATTATGAAGATTTTTTATTTTTTTTCTATTAAAAAGTATCTCTCTTACTTTAGATTCTTATGAAAACAACAGAAACAGATTATGAAAATTTATATAAACTATTACGCTGGCAAACAAAAATATAATAACTATTGATGCAGTTGTAGAACATGCATTAAAACATGGATACACATCTAGAGATCTGGTATTAGCTAGGACAGATTGGTTCCACTCTGTCACATTTTGCACAGTTATGCTGGCATGAAGTGAATTTAAAGAGAGTTCAAAACACAGCATACAGTTATCCAGAACTAGTAACACACAAATTCTTAATCCTACCTTACCAAGCCTAATCTATCACTACTCTGACAGGAAAGCTTAAACATGTTTAGAGATGAGAATTTTTTCTTTAATTGTAACTTAGGTTTTTGGACACTCACTTTCTGACACATGTAAGCCTTTCTTTGCACAGCTCAGGGAAAACTTCAGGGGAAGACAGAACTTCTGACAAAGCCATCCTCAGAGCAGCTCTATTGTAACTGCAATACTGAAATCAGCTCATTTCAGCTTGTATCCAGTCAAAAATATAGGTTAAAAAAGATCCCTGCACCTTCTTACTTGCCAGAACCTAAATGGATACACAACATGGCTTCACATGATGCTGCACCAGGGGACATTCAGATTTGTCATTAGGAAGAAGTTCTTCACTGACAGGGTGGTACAGCACTAGAACAGGCCTCCCAGGAGAGTGGTCACAACACTCACACTGTAAGAGTTCAAGAAGTACCTGGAGCTGCTTTTAGTCATATGATTTAATTTTAGGAAGCTGTCTTAGGAGCAGAAGTTAGACTTATGGTGATTCTTAAAGGTCTCTTCCAACTTGAGTTATTCTATGGGTCTACATAATGCCCACCCAGACCAACTACTGAAACAACATCAAACTGCCTGGTCTGCCTGTGGTAACCATACTGGAGGGTATGGGACACAAGTCTTACGAGAAGCAGCTGAGAGAGCTGGGGATGTTTAGCCTGGAGGAAAGAATGCTCAGAGAAAACCTTATCATGCTCTGCAACTCCCTGAAAGGAGGACATAGTCAGGTGAAGGTCAGTCTCTTCTCCCAGGCAACCAGCAATAGGACAAGAGGACACAGTCATAAGCTGTGCCAGAGAAAGTTTAGGTTGGACATTAGGAAGAAGTTCATCACAGAAAAGGTGATGGACATTGGAATGGGCTGCCTGAGGAGGTGGTGGAGTCACTGCTCCTGGCGGTATGTAAGAAAAGACTGGATGTGGCACTCAGTGCCACGGTTTAATTGACAGGGTGGTGTTGGGTCATAGGCTGGACTTGATCTCAGAGTTTTTTTCCAGCCTAGTGAATACAGACTAGATATGACACTTCAAGACAGCATCAGACTCCTTACATATGATAAACATGATGTTATGGTTGTCTAGGAGATTCCCAGTCCATACAAGGAACCCTATTATCTTGCTGCATCAATAGATGAGGAACACCTGAGATTAGATATACCTACATTCCTATAATTCCCTATATTCATGGTAATACCTCATTCAACAGTAACATACAGATTGCTTCAGCAGAAATTGTGGGAACTCCCTAATACATTTTTGTTTGGCTAATAATATGGGAACTTGCACTATCCTTCCATCATGATCTATAATTAAATACAAGTCTAGTGGGATTTGTTTTAGTTTTGTCTGTCAAGGCATAGAGGAATAGATTTACTTGTATTTGTCACTGTCATTTAATCTTGTAAGGAGGATATTCATCAGCAAATAAAAGTATTTGTGGTTTCAAATGTATGATTTATCATGAGGAAGATACAGGTACTGTCTCCCAGTTCTCTACCAAAGTTTGAAAAAAAATCAAGTTTCAAACTGAAAAAAATTCTCTGTAATTAGTATTTTTAGAATATTATTGTAACAGTCAGATGACCTAATAAAGATCAAGACCATAAGGCATTATTATGCAAACTAAAAATACAGAGTCAAGAAAGTAAAGAGAAATCAGTCATAGATCCTGTGCTGTTTACTCCCAGTGGTTCCCTGTATGCTGCCAGCTCCAGGCTGCTGGAAACAAACATTGAGATGTTGCTGTGCTCACTAACTCAAATGGACTGTGCAAAAAGGGTAATGAGCATATTTTAAAAATTCCTTGGAAATGTACTAATAAATAAAAAATCTTATGCAACAAGGTACTGTCTTTGAAATTTCCCAGGCTTGTCAAATCATCTTGACAGCACATCATGCCCTGTTACACTGGCTTGTTAGGTAAGGGTGAATGCCAAAATAAGAACACATAACAGATATATTATCCTGGCCTGAGAATCTTCATAACTTCCAGTATTTCTCCAGTATTATGAAATGTTATACCAAGTAAGTACCAAAATCTTATAGTTCACAGAGATTAAAATTTATTTCCACGAGTACCAACTTTGTATCTAATTCCAAAACCTGACTGTGTATTTTAAGTTCTGAATGTACATGAAGCATAGGCTGATTAAATTGATTTCAATCATTATCTTTTTCTGTTAGTAGGAATACCAAAAATAATTGCTAGATTAAACACACCCTAGACATAGCACAGAAAATTCATGATGCTTTTCCAAAGCTTTGAATTTGAAAGGTTTCAGCAGGAATGAGGTGATAAGTAAAGATCTATCAGTGAAGAATTACTTCATTCTGTCTCTAGGATGCTTCTGTGACACTTTAAAAGAATTTTCTGCATTAATTCCTTCCCTAGATAGTTCCCCTCAGTGTGAAAGAATAGGTAGTCTCTATTCATCAGTGTTTTGCCCTAACATTTTCAGTCACATTTGACAAGGCTAGGGAGCTGCAACATGGTCTCTCTTCCTACTTCCAGTGGATGGCTCGGGAGTCATTCAATTAAGTGGAAGGTCATTAGTATCAAATACTTTCCTTCTCCAGCCGCCTGCATTCAAACCCACGCCAGTGCAAGATACACTGGAAAGGAGACATATGACAACTCACCCCATCACCATAGTGATGGTTTTCCTTCTCTGCCTTTGTAGCTGTGGTTTTCCGTTGAATCCAATTGCTCCTCTTGAAAATTAATCCCTTACACAGGAATACCAATAACATGACAATTTTGACTTATGAAATGTAATTTGTATCAGAAACAAGCACCCTCCAAAATATGTGTACAGAGATACTGAACCCTGAAAGCTTCTTTTGTTAATATTCAAGTCACATCACTGCCTAAACAATGCGCAGGATTAATGAATGCACAGAGATTCAAAAGTCAATGATAAAATGTAATTGTATTTATACACAAGTAGAATTAGGTATTCATCTAAGAAAAGTATTGAGATAATTTGAAGATGAATCCCTAACAACAGCAACCTGCAACAAGAGCGAATGAGCAAATTATAATCTTTAAGACTAATGATGAAAGAACAACCATAACATTTCTTTTGGTTTAATGCTTATAACAAATAAAATGTAAACAGCCATCTCCTTACACTTTAAAATATGTATTTTTTACTATTAGAATTAATGCAAGCAACATTAGCAGAAATTACTAAGAAGTTGCTTAGAAATATTTAATTTTTGGAATCTTCATTTGCCACGCTCTCAGGACAATTGCTGAAACCATTGTTTCTGTTTCCAAATTGGGAGATATTATTCAAAGATATAATATAAGCAATAATCCCCCTGTCACTGGCATCTTCAATGCTTTTGGAGCAATTTGTATTTTAATAAATACATACTTCTGTTCCACAGTTTCAAAAATTTTTCTAAGAAGCTATTTTTAGTATGACAGAAAAACAGCACATGAAATTTTATTTATTTTAGATGAAAAATTACTGAGCAAAGGAAAAACCTGAATATGCATATTCTAGATATCCTATAGGAAAAATTATTAAGGTGGTACCACTTAAAAACAAGGACTACTGAGTTAAATCAGCAACACCAGATAACACTGTCAGGCTTTCAGAAGGGAAAAGCTGGACTACAAACTTGTTTCAGAGCTTATAGAATCTCAGCCTTAAATTTCTAAAATTGTGACTATTCTCAAAACTCCATTATTTACTACAGTGACCAGGAAGGAGCATCATTGATATCCACTTTATCTGCCACCCAGCAAAGTCTGGAGGTGGAGATTACAGAAATACTCATAGAATCAGCCTTCCTAGCTATTTTTTTTCACTCAATGAAATAACACCTATGTAAACAATGATTCAATATAGTAGAAAACTATTTGCTTCAGGCTAAACTCATTTCTAAAGCCTATTAATTTCAGCGACATTTAAAGTTCAGCACGTGTTTAGAGTCCATTGCTGAGCTGGAATTCCAGGTTAGCCTGCTAGCAGGTATTCTGTACATCACATGGCAGCCAGGCATTCTTTCCTGACAGCTGTTGTCACTTCATTGTTCTGAAATACCAGACATAACAGTATGGTGCACTGTGTACCTCCATTTTAATGTTAAAAACGTGCAAAATTTCAAGATCAATTTACACCTGTTTTTGTTACTAACAGAAACATATACAAATTATTATACATAATGAGTTTTCACTGTTCTAATGACTTTTAAATGTTAAACATTAAATATTGCCTGAGGTAATTTCCCTAGCATATTTCTGGTACAGGTTTACAATTGTCTTTAGAAACAAGAATGATTACAAATCTGTCAGTTCTTCAGAACAACCTGCCATTGGGAAAACTGTCACTTTTCTTCAATGCAATGAAAAATGGCCTACTATTAATTAATAACATTAACATCCGTAGTTCTAACACCTAGGCTGTATTTGTAGCATATTCTTCATCAAGAGCTAGCAAATATATCAATACCCCCACAAACAGATTCAAGGTTTGCATTTCTTAATCAGCTTGGCCATACAAAACAAATATCAGTCATTTCTTTCTGCATTAGTACATCAGGAGTCAGTATCAATATAAGCATAGCTCCACTTGGAAATCCAAAGTGATTTTTTGATCCATAAGACAAAAATCTAAGTAGGTTTATGGTAAGCTGGGCTCTTGTAACTTCTCTCACCTCAATCCAAGCAGAGGTCAGACATCAAACTGAGGAGCAGTCACATAAGAGTGAGGTCTGTCACTCCCCATAGCCCACAGCTCAGCCATTTCTGCAGACCTGCTGGAGACATCTGGGGTTCCCAGCACCAAATAATCTATTGCTGTTGAATCTCTTCAGCGATCAGGAGGAAAAAAGCCAGAGGGAATGTCTAATTAATTCACAGCCTGAGAAAAGTCACACTCAAAACACCTTTTTCTTAATATTCACTACGGGAAGACACGGAAATATGTTTTGCTTCCTACCAAAAATTTTGTTTGCACAGATTCCATGATGGTAAGTTTGGCAATGGATGGAGCAGAGCTTTCCCCAAAGACCACAACTGAAATATCCAGAATTATACAGCACAGGTATCCACTTCTGCAAATTTTTATAAGACTAAGAGATAGGAGTCAATTCCAGGTGGTGAAACATACTTTCTTTCACAGATATGTTCTGGCAGAAGTAAACAGTGTAAAACTCTAACAGAGTAAACAGTGCAAAGCTAAACCCCTTTCAATAACGTTTTGAGCACTATCACTGTGCTGTAGAGCAAGCAACTAGCCTGATGAATTAGTACCTTTGCATATCATTTAAGAAAGTTCATCAGTGAATGCTGTTTTAATTCTCCTTCATTCTCTGGTGGTGATACCTAGCCACAAAGTTGCCACAATTTATAAGAGTTGAAGTTAACAAAAAAGCTAGCTGAGGTACCAGGCTGCTGTCCTGGTTTCAGCTGGGATAGAGTTAATATTCTTTCCAGTAGCTAGTACAATGCTGTGGTTTGAATTTAGCATGAGAATAATGCTGATGAGACACTGATCTTTAGTTGTTACTCACTAGTTCTCACCCTAAGTCAAGGGCAGTTCGGTTTCCCGTGCTCCACCAGTGAGCAAAAAATTCACATTTTTCTCTTTTCTTATATTCTTAATCTTGTTCTAGAAAATAGGGTGTGTATTAACCTTTCTCTGAAACAATAATGCAACACATTTACTTATGAAACTATACTGAAAATATTAATAAAATAAAACCAGAAGTTTCACATTTTAACCCTTACACTAGGCATATTTGCATCAATAATTAATAAAAAAGTATAAAAATTAATTATGTTTTTAGCAGACCAGACTATGTACTTGAAATATATGGTGGACTTCTAGTTCATAACTATTTTCAAAGTTAATTTTAAAAAGAACAAAGTAATTTTATAGCCAGATGAAAAAGCTACAATGCTTCATCCCAGTCTGTACTACAACTGTTATCTTTAGCCCACTTGCCAGTAGTGAAAATTCTTTCTAAATAATTACCGTGGTACAAATCAATAAAAATCCCCATACCTTCTTCAAGTGGGGGGAAGGAAGAAAGCTTCCTCTCAAAGCATTCTTCTTAAATCTCACAGAATAATTATTAAAATAATAAATCTAACTTGCATCTGTGCTACTTCCTATGCAAAGGAGATGACATAAAAAAGGAAACATGAGGAATAAAACAGAAAAGTCAAATATTATATTAAAAAGGCATTTTTCCTTTAATATGTTACTAATCTTATTTACTAAACAGGTAGGTGTGAAAATAAAACAGACTGCATGACAGACTAAGCGAAACATATGTTTAAATATTACATAGGAGTATACCTCTCTCCACACAGTGAGGAAAAAAAAAACAGCACCTTTTAGATCTTTTTCTTAATTTAATTTTGCATGCAGAGACCATATATTATTATTATTATTACTATTAATATTATTATTATTATTATCTCATAATGCTTTTGGTAGAAGCAAGGTTTATTCAGTATAATTTCACCCAAGTTTGTGTTCTATCACTGACTAGGGAAACCATTGAAAAGAGTATTCAAATATAAAAAATAAAAAGAGAACTTTTTATTTCCTTTTAATATTTGGTTTTGAAGGAATATGTAAGTCAGCAGCAACAGAAATTCTTTGGGTTATAAGAAAGGGTATTGAAGTGTTAACCTTGAGGTTTGAGAGAAAAATGAAGGGCATTAAAATTCCAAAGGTAGGGAAGAGATAATATACATTCAAATGTGTTTTGCATTTCGTAATATTAAATTTCCACATTTAGCATAAATGACACAAACTTGCACATAAAATTCTCTATATATTTTATTGAAAAACTGCACATTTTATCAGAGTTTGAGAATGAAAATGGAGGAGGGGAATGGGAAAAATATACATGAAAAATATTTTCATTTGCTTATAAATATGAATCTTCTTTGGAAAATTCAGAAAGAATTTAGGCCTCAACTAGTGGTCTGAAACCAATTCTGGTAATTTATCCAAAGGATAACTAGTTCCCACCAAAGACACAATGTGCCTCCTCCTAAAAGCAGGTTTCCTACCGACAGCAATTGTCAATCCACATCTGTGTTTGAATCAAAACGCCAGACTTGAGCAGTCAGAATCTGAAATATGGCAGGGAAGAAAACTTCAGCCTGTCGTAACATTCAGAGTCAATTTAAACTCAACTTGACCTGTCTCATCAGCTCTGCAGGTGTCGGCTCTCTGGCCAGCTGATTCCCTCACCACATATGCCATTTTACAGGGGAGTGCTGTCACAAGGTTAGTGTGAGTCAGAATTGCTGCTGTTCTCTGCCGCTGCAGAGCAGGATGGAAGTCAGGAAATACACTGTGCTTTAACATTTATCTGTAAAGCGTAAAAAGTGCTGCCACAAGTAACTTCACTATCATAAATACGGATTTGTTACCACTTGTTAGTCAATGTTAAGGTTAGTTATGGAATAAAATTCACTGAGTCTTTGACAGGCAGATCTTCTCATTACAAATTTCCCTTTGTTGGATGTAGCATTTGACATCACAGACCTTTCTTTACTAGGAAGAGAAAATGATCACAGCACCGGCAAGTGAATCTGGGAGTGACAGAACCAAAACCAGGATTTCTACAGATTTATGTCTCATGTAGAGTTCTTTAAAGTATACAGTGATGTGAGTTCTGACTGACCTTTTTTACACTCAGCAAGAGGTAAAACATCAAACTCCGCTTTCTCTATTTTCACAGGGAATGGAGAAAACACCTCCCTTATGATAATTTGTGAGATTTCAGAAACAAGTGATCTCGAATTAAACTTGGTCAAAAAAAAAAA
>VZTX01015504.1:545200-590771 GCA_013400915.1 Pardalotus punctatus
TGTAAAATTTCAAAAACAAGGTATTTCAAATTAAACTGGTAAAAAAAAAAAAACCCCAAAAAAAAAAAAAAACCCCCAAAAAAATTAAAAACAATGCAGAGACATGGTGCATTGAGAACCACTGCTTTGGTTAGTCATTAAGCATCATCTCAAAGAAAAAGAGAAACAAATGCTCTGATACATAGAAATCACTTCAGATTTTTTTACAAGCTATTCAAAAGATCATACCGGATTAGGAAAACTAAAACAAAACAAACAAAAAAAACAACAACAAAAAAATCACACTGGATGAAAAATTCAGCGAAATTAAAAACTTACAATGAATGGCAGAAATTGTTACAATTTTAATGAATGCAAATCAGGAACTATAAATTGAAGAAAAAGTAAGTATAGGGACACAAGAGGAAAATAGCACAAATCACATACGAATCTGAGGAGGGTGTTTTAAATGTACGTGTTGAAAAACAGTAATCCTTATAACTGCATTAATATATTCCACATCGGCAAGAGTGAATAAAACAAGGAAGAACCAATCACTTCTACTACATACTAGAAAAGGAGAGGTGAGAAGGGAAAATTGAGTGAGTATTCCACCTTCATAACTCAAACCCAGATCAACTATCCTATGTCATTCTAGACACTAATTTCTAAAAATCAGAACTAAAATCATTAGCATGTGAAAGACTGTGTCTTTGTAACATCCTTATTCATCTTTGTAAGCTCCTAGCTTGTCATCTGACACCCTTAAAACAGTTTAACCTTAAAATATTTTAACCTGTGTACTGCTTGTTTTTTCATTTCTGGGTGCAGAGAGCATTTTGCCATTGATTAAACCCAGTTCCCAGTTATTTAGCTTGTTCATACAATTTCAGGAGAGTAAAATTAGCATTATATATGAAGCTGATATAACAAGTAGACTGGGACAGTCATTACAGCTTTCCTTCTTGTGCATCTGGACACCACCTTTCATAATATTTTGGTAAGAAAACTCCAGTACACTGGTTTATACAATCTCTAATACTTCTTTCCCAGGTGTAGCTCTCAGCTAACCTTATTATGGGTATTTCCAATCATAATATCCTTAGAATGCAATCTGCAGTAACCCTGAGACTAGAGTTTAAAGGAAGTGAGCAAGATTGACAGGATTACAATTTTGGACTTTAGAAAATCAAGCTTTAGCTTCTTCAGATACCTTCTTTGAAGCACCCCATGGGAAACTGCCTCAGGAGGCTAAGGTGTGCAGGAGAGCTGACTGATTTTCACAGACAGTCTCCTCAGAACAGAGGCATGGTCCTTTCCAGCGTGCAGGAAGGCAGGCGAGGACTGCAGGAGGCCAGCATGGGTGAACACAGAACTCCCGTCTGCGCTCGGATAGAGAACAGCACGTGTGACTTTAGGGGGAAGCAGGAGCACAAAGGCATTGTCTGCATCTGTAGGTGCAGAGCCAGGAAAGCCAAAGGTCAGCTGAAACTGAAACAGAAAAGAGACAAGAAGAAAAGCAAAAGGAAAGGTATGTGCATCAGCAGCATAAGGAAAGGTAGGCAGAATGTAATTGATGAAAAGAGATGGGCATCACTTAACCCAGCTGAACATGCAAAAGTGTCAGGCATCAGGTAGGTGTCAGGAATAAATGTTTTAGGTCACTCAAAGAATCACTGGTAAAGGAACTAGATGAGAGCAGAACTTCTAAATATTATAATTTCTGTATCAGATTAATTAATTTCTGGGAGCTGAAATCTTCAATGTGATATTAAATTATGTTTCTTATTAAAAAGAGTTAGGAGATCCTAAACAGGAAGAATTTCAGATCTGGAGGAGACAGCCCCCTTTTTCAAGTTGACCTTTCTTAAATTGTATTCAAAACAACTAAAGAATGTTAAAAGAGAAAAAGTAGTGATGATGCTTATAATATAAGATGCTTTCAGATGGTTCTGTTATGCTTTGCTAATTTGGTGCATTCCTAAGAAGATTAGAAATATGTAGGAACACCAACATCATAAATGTTACTCTTGCTTCCACCATCGTCTTTTCGTTTTAGTGAGAACATCATATCACCTGTATTCTCTTCCATGATAAATGAAATAAGTTTCCAAAGGTGATATTTGCATAATTATACATGCAGAGCAACAAAGATAAATTACTGCATATCTAGAAGAAGAGCGTTCTCCATTCCCACTGTTGCTCTAAACTGTTTGGCAGAACTAAATAGGAATGTAGTAGCCCAGATGTTGTTGCAATGACAGGGTTGTCTAAATTCATTGTGAATTTAATAGGCAACAGTTAGAGGATTTCTTCTGTGCTTATGCTTGCATAGCTGGCAGCTGTACGAGATGACATTTAGAAAGGAATGAAAGGTTTTAAAGAACAAGAAAGATGAGAAAAAAGGAGGTGATATGTAGGTTCTAGGTTGCATGAGCGTTCAAAAACCTTAAGTAATTTAAGGGAAGATCTAAAAAAACTAACATTATAAAAATACTTTAAAACATTGCTCTTTCTAAAGTTTGCAAAGAAATTCAATCAGACACCTGATGGAAGTTAAGCACGTAACCTTTTTGGATGTCATTTCATTTCAAAGTCAACTCAGGGGATTAGAGTGCTCAGAGTTACTTAGTGTAGGTCATCAACATTAAAAGCCATAGCTGAGAACAAACATTTCCTCACAGATACTGCACCTTGTTGTTGCAGACGCTTTGAGAAATATATACTATGATTTCTTTTTGCATGATTTGTTTCACTTCCTTCCCAATAAACTGTGAAATAACTTGTCAGTATTTCTGGACACTTTGGAAGGTGATGGAAGAAGATGAGAACTGAAGCAATTTAGCTTGTGTTATCACCGGCGAGACCAAGTTACCCATGTGTATAAAACATTTAAACTGCATCCTGTACATCTCTGCTGGAACTTCAGTCTATACCATAGCCTCACATGTGCAGATAATTTAAGATGCAAATAAACAGTTCACCTTTTCACTTCAGAACAGTGGCATTATTGCCTAAAAACATTGAAACGAACACCAGGTCAGAACAGTCCAACACACACTTGCAAGTGTATATAGATACACATACACAGGTGCAAAGCAAATGAAACAATTCACAACAGAGATCTTCTTAAACAAATATTTTTGCAAAAAGTGCATGCATAAGAGTATGTGTGTGGTTAAATAAAGACCTGCCTGTCAGGAGGCTGAGACCTCAAGCTGCAGCTAACACAGAACTGCTTCCAAGCTGATGAGCCCACAGAGTGCTTGCAGGTTAGAGGAAGCTGCTTTACGCATGGCCAGTCTGAGCTTGTTTTCTTTCCTGGAAACCATTTCACAGGCACTTTTTAAGAGTGAAGATGCTATGCTCAAAATTAGTGCCACAGATCATCATACATTTGAAGCAAATCTCCCCAAAATTCCAAATAACAACTACAGATTAAGCTGGTATAAACAGCCCTGCTTTGCGGAACTCAAGAAACTAGGACAGTTAAAGAGATTCGTCATTAAAAGTGTCATCAGTTGAAAACAACAAAAGGTGAAAAGTCACACATTTTCACAAGAGCAGATATAATGAAATAAATAATATTCAGAAACTAGTTTTGTTAGAAAGTAAATTAAAGAAGTCATATAACTGATAAGTGTCATTGCAATAAAATATTCTGTTTACATCCAGAGACTACTAAATTGCAGTATTCTGGTGTAACTTGCATACATAGAACTCACTAGGAGATCACAGGGTGTGTTTCAGTTCTAAGACTGATATTTAGACAGAGGATTTGAAGATTCTGACCCCTTTTTATATACTAAATGTACTATAATTAACAGTAAGCTTGTAAAATTTTTTACAAACAATGAATTTCATATTTAAGGTTTTTCTGTCTCAAATTTTTCTCCCCTTCTCATGTGATCCATTTAACAAGGGCTTAATTTGAAGCCTTCTAGAGTTCAAAGTGAATGCCAGCTTTCATCTTAAGCAATTCCAGAACCTGTAGGTTCTCAGTTATTTCATATATGATTCTCTCCAATCAGCAGCTGCCATATACACGAAGAAAAATATATATGGTTGGATGACTTTAAAATTTGTTTTTCTACACTGAAAAGCTGATGCATATCCTTAAACTCTTCCTTTTTCATCCTTGAAAAATGACATATCTTTTTTTTCTAATAACTTTTTAAATGAAATTTTGTATTCCAGTCACTGCAGCTCCTTCAAGCTCTAACTGTTAAAATGCATTGCTAGAAAGAAGAAAATCACAAAACTCTAAAAATTAAGCTGATTTGTTTTAATTCGTCTACTTAATTCATGGGGAAAAATGTTCTTTATTAACTTCTTCTCTGGGAAAAGAAATGCCTCATTAATTTTAAACACATCAATCTGAAAATGCTATCCATGTCACATAGAATAATGACTGACATTACAGAAAGCACAATAAACTGCACAGAAAATACAATCACCCATTATTCACTGTCATCTGAATTTATACTCATGTGTGTAAATACACATGTTTTTTTGTACTATGAAAGCCCTGTAAAGTAGAAATTTTAAGAGTACTGTGATGTAGGTGAGAAGAGAGATAAACAACATGGATTTAGAAATTCATATTGAGACCGATAAAATACTGATTTTTGCATATGTTTGAAATAACTGATGCTATCTTGCATATAGCACTCACCCTAGGTCCACACACCTAGACATCACTTCAGAGAAAGCAATCAAATTGGTCAGGTTTGATTTTCTCCTGGTAAATCCATGCTGGCCTGTTCCCACTTCCTTGTTTTTCTCATTTCTGGAAATGACTTCCATGTGGCTGCAATGTTATGTTTTATTACTAGTAGCAGTCTGTTAAGCATATCTAGCTGTCCTATTTAATTTCGGAAATCTGATAATTCCAGAAGTGCATTCTTTCTTGAGATTGCTACAATGGAAGTTGTCCTTTTGCTTTTTCTTTCTTGTTACACATGGCATGGAAATGCAAAAACAGCTTGAGCGATGAAACATCTCATTGAATGGATTGACGGTGGGGAAACAAATAAACAGTAGTTTCATAATATATGCAAATGTGAGCTGGCTAAGCTTTTTTGAAGATAGCAGCTATCTGAATGGATATGAAAAAAAATAATCTGTCAACATATCTGTTAAATCACACCCCCACACCGCCTTTTTGTAGTCCCTATGGAAAATTGCTCATCTCCTCCAACATTAATAGTCACATTGTGTTACTTGGTTTATTACAACTAATTTAAGTTGAAGGTAAAAAACATCAAAGGAGGTTAGAAAATATTCTTAACCTGATCACTTGGAGAATGTGAAAAACAGTAATTCTCAAAGAAGGAAAAGACAACTACAAAGTAAAACATGGTTTATGTGGCAAAAAAATGAAATATAATTATGAGGTATGTTTTTAATCAGCATATACAGTTACTTTGAGGCATTTCTTCTGCAATACTCAAGTTACATTTGCTGTTCTACAAGTATGAGTCATTCTTCTTGTCTTGCCTCTGTATCTACTCATTTATTAATTTATACATTAAAAAAGAGGGTCAGCCAACTGGTCAGTTGATATGCAGGAAGATCACAACTTAAAAGACTTGACCTACTAAAGACTTATAAATTGTTATCAGTTTTGTATTAGCTATTACAGCTCTATTTTTCTATTAACAGTGGTTATCATTTCTCAGCAAATATAATCTTTAATGTCTGACAACTAAGGTGTATTCAAAGAAACTTCTACTGCAGATCTCTCATTTCTCTGAAATAAAACCTGTTATCAGGCTAAATTACTGTACCTGACTTTTATCTCAAAGTATATATGTCCATGTAAGCAGGAGACCAGTTCCAGAAGGAGTCTAAGGGAACTTTGAATTCAAAGTTTACATTCACCCACTTCATACTGAGATGGAGCTTTCCTTTCCTTAGTTTATCAATATTTGCCCATGTTCTAATTTCTAAATTCCTGGCAAGACACAGTAGTTGGTTAAAACATTTATATGTGGAATCCACATTGGCCACTCTAAATGGATATAATGCACTGCGTTTCACAATTAGTACCACGTTTGATCCTATTTTATAACAATGTGAGTGACTCTGAAGTGATGAAATTAACAGGTTCCACAGATTCTTCTAAAGCTTCTCCTCTATATGCTGACAAAAATGAAAACAATTTTTGTTCAACTTTCTTTTAGCATCTTATATTTTCCACACACATCAAAGAAAAAAATAGGGTATGGCAAATTCTACAAATATACTGACATTCAGTTTATGATGAGGCAAGTGTGGAAAACTCCAAGCTGACACAACTTTTTAAAGCAAATGGTTGCATCAAAACTACTTTAATCAGAAATCCACTATTCTTAAATATTTCAGCATAGGGTGTTAAAATAAAAAGCTTCAAGACTTATTTAAAGATGCAAGGAAACTGCACTAACATTGTGCCAACAGAAAATGCACACATAGATATAGCCCTTTTTCTTACAAAGGACTTTACACATCTCCTAAATAATTTTTAAGACCCTTTCATGGACAAAAGATGAAGCTGATAGGCAAGTACTTCCCTCTATTATTATTTTCCTTCTTGAAAAATGAGTCCAACATTTGACTTGTTGCATTCATTGGGAATTCCCTCAATCTGTACATCATTCTAAAAGTAACAGGAATCTCTGACTATAGGACTTGTATGTCCTATAGTGTTTGCATATCTGAATCAAGTATTTCTGAAATTCACTGAACTTCATTGACTTCAGAGAATGTCAGAAAATATTTAAAGAAGATAAAATATTACAAATTAGAAATTAAATTATAGGAAAGACATTGCAAAATATCTAGACTTATTTTAGCTCAAATAATTAAAAATTATTATTTGGATTTACAACAAGAAAGCTTACACTGGTTGTGTCATTTCCAGAATAAAAATATCTTAAGGCATAAAATTTTTAACAGTGGTAATATATTTACAAATTCTGTTTAGAGTGCCTCAGAGAAATAAAAGAAAAATAAATAATAATTTCTTTTTTTAAATCCTAGCATTTAGTATATTCACTTCATCTAAGATTTGGTTTAAAAGAAGATAATTCATTACAGGTCTCATCAGGAAATAAAAGGGCATGATCACACCCTCTGTGCTATGACTATTGCTATGATCATCTTTATCAAGAAAATCCTTGATTTTTTGTTTGTTTGTTTTGGTTTTTTCTTCATGTTCCAAATCCTTTGGATCACGCTGCAGTCAATCAAGTGAACACATCTTTTCCAGTGTTTCAATTAGTAAGCCTGTATTTCATATTAGCTTCTTAGCAACAGGCAGTTAGACATTTAACTTTGCCTAGTATCATATATTAAAAATCAAGACTAAAGTTCAATATCTCCACACCTGATCTTGTTCTGTTTTTCCCTTAATAGACCTAAGTTAATGGACCATAGCTGAGGTGTTATTCATTGATTTGCTTTCTGAAACTCCAGAACTGACACAAAACTGCTTTCAACTAGATTAATTTATTCTGTCCCTTTTCCAAGTAATTTTTTAGTGCTTATTGATGTTGCCTAGTTGATAAAATGATGTTTTTCCTTAGTGAAACAGTAGTCACAGGAATCAGCTTTATGAAAATTGTAAATAAATTTTATTTTCCTCCTTTGGCTCTTTGATTTAAACAGAATTTACAGATAAGCATCAGCAACACATCTGGTTATTTTCTTAAAAAATACCTCATCAGCTATTTTGCCTACTACTCCTAGAAGATATTTTTGAATATTTAGGCAAGAAAAACAAAAAAAAATAGTTAGCTGTTGAGTTCATCCTTCACTACAGAGCTCTTTGCATATGTTTTTAGATAAAATAATGGGTGTATAGCTATCTGCCTTTTGTATGTTTATATAGAAAGACTGTTATCCAAAATTCACATTTCACAGTTATTCCAACTCAGAAACACTCTTATATGATTCATGACATACTGAGTTCAAATAATAATGTTAATATTCAGAAGTACTGATCACCAAATCAAACACGCCATTAAAGAAAGAGAAAAAAAGAACCACTGTTTCTGATGATGGGCTTATTCTAGACTAGACAGTAAAAGTTAAACAAAACAAAAACAAACCAAAAAACTCCCCACACATTTTGGAATCAATACTCTTCTTGTTACTAGGTATCTTACAATAACAGTATCTCTAAAATGAAGATTGCCTTTTCCCAGAAGATCAGAAATGGGTCTTGAATTTAGCCCTTTCACCTCACTGTTCGCTGCACACAGGGATAATAGATTCCCCTGCTATGTTAGTGAAAACAACAGCCAGGAGCTACTGTCCGAGATTTCTGCCCAGCTGAGGGAGCGATCAAATTATGACAAACCTTTTCTTACTGGTTCAGTGGGGCAACCTCTGGGCAGCAGATAATGAACCTCTGCCATCACTGCCTGTCAGGAACTGAACAAATCTCACTATAGGGTGAGAAAAAAGGATAGATTGGGAAAGAAACAGTATTTTTTAAGGCAGACACATGATGAAAAGAAACATTAGTTGGAGATGTTGTATTCTCAGAAAATATTTCTGTATAGAAGAGGGACATTGAAGAAAATTCAAAAGCATGTTTTTTCTCTCACAGATCTGAAATTTGGTTTTATATCATTTATATAATCGTTCATCTAAAGTGGCCCTTTTGCAAAACAAATACATGCAAGGACTTAACCTTAGCAAATTATCTGGTAGGTAACAAACTGTAATTTCCATCAGTATGATGTTCTAATGGAATATCAAAAAAGCTTGCTTTGGGACCCATACTTGAAGTTAAATACCAAAGGGAAACACTGAAACTGCATTCAGGCATTTTTTTCCTCATTCCTTTCCTTCTATCCGGTGGTTTTGCCCTTTCTTAAATGAGTTTGCCCAGGGGCACCACCAGCTGAGGGGCTCAGCTGAGCCCTGCAGGGGTCCTGCACACCAGAACTTGCTTCTAGAGGTGTACAGTGTGATTTTGTTCAAAGACAATGGCATGAACCAAATGTAGAAAACTACCTGAAATACACCCTACTCCAAATTATTGTATTGGTTTTGAAAGCCTTCATACAACCGAGCACTTTGACAAACGGATTCTTATGAGCAGCAATGACTTTGTATTACTCAATATTGTGGAGCAGAATTTTAATACAGTTGTTTGGAAAGATGTGATACATACACATAGAGAGACCAAAAGTATATTTTGTTCAGTACTTAGAATTCACAAGACTTTCTAACTGAAAAAAATGTTTTGACTACATGAGCTGTGCTGGCAACCTGGAGAACAGCTGGAGTTTTGAATTATCCTGTAAAGGGTCAACAGAATTAATAATTACAGCTGTAACTATGGGTGAATTATAATTAGACCCTTTCTAAATAATAAAAATACTATATAGAAAAGCAAACTAAAGGCTTGCTACTGGATGAAGCAGTATTTTTTTTTAAAGGGTGTCTAAAAGCCAGTCACATCCCATAGTTTTTTATGAATCCACATTAATTTTCTGTTCTTCTTCAGGACTCTATTATTTGGTCTGTACATTGGTATGTAAACGGAAAGTAAATTACGTATACTTATTTCATACTGTTCATCTTTTCTCTCTTAGCTACTATTAAAGATCAATAATTTTTAGACAAGACAAGCAGAATGCCAAAGAAGAGTCAAAACACTGACAACATGATTTAAGATCCAAGATTGCTTCAGAACCTCTCTCAAGTATTATTCTTCCTGCTTGCTGAAGATAGACAACAATTTTAGCCTACCGGACAGTCAAGAACCTCATGTAATTGTCAAAGGGTTTAAAAATGTTTTTTAAAAGTTTTTGTCACAGGCCAAAAGCACAAAGTAATCCCTACGAAAATACAAATACACCCTCTAACCTGCCCATTTCCCGCTTCCACATTCCTTCAAGGCTGACTCTTAAGGGGACTCTTGCCAGGTCTATTTTCCAGTCAAGCTGGCTCTACTGACAGGATGATTTCATAGAATCAGAGAAAGATTTGGCGTGGAAGGGCACCTTAAAGATCATCTAGGTGCACCCCCAGTCATGGGCACCTTCCACTAGACCAGGTTGCTCAGACCCCCATCCAGCCATGATCCTGAGAATCTCCAGGGACAGGGAGTCCACAACCTCCCTGAGCAACCTGTTCCAGTGCCTCACCACCCTCACAATAAAGAATTTCTCCTAATATCTAATCGAAACCTACTCTCCTACAGCTGAAGGCCATTCCCCCTTATCCTGTCCCTACATGCCCGTGTGAACAGTTCCTCTCCAGCTCTCTTGTAGCCCCCTTTAGATACTGGAAGGTGCTATAAGGTCTTCCTCAGAGCCTTCTCCAGGACGAACAGCCCCAACTCTCCCAGCCTGTCTTCACAGGAGAGGTGCACCAGCCCTGTGATCACCTTAGTGGGCCTGCTTGGACTCATGCAGGCAGTTTTGTGTCTTTCTTATGTTGAGGACCCCCGAGCTGGATGGAGAACCCCAGGTGGGATCTCACAATAGCAGAGTAGAGGGGCAGATTCACCTCCCTCACCCTGCTGGTCATGCTGCTTTCCATGCAGCCCAGGATGGAGCTGGCCTCCAGTAAGCAACTTTCTAGTTTACACAAGATTAATCTAAGTGAACATTGAGCACTGGAACGAGAAAGTGTAAAACAAATAAATTTAACTTGAAATTTCCCACAGAAAATGAAGACAAATTCTACTAGTCTGAAGGGCACTGTCAAGAATTTTTATAAACCTATATAATGAAACAAGAAGTGGCAGCTCCTTAAAAAATGTTTCCTTCATTGAACAGTTTTGTACAGTGAAGATATACCATGAGACACACAGACTAAGATTTTTTGGTGTATTTCCTTTCAATACCTTTTCCTTAGCTTCCTTTAAAAAATCCATATGGATACATCTTTTAGCCATGTGTCTATGACTTGTTTATAACTTGCCAAAGCCCCAGATTTTTGGATAGTAGTTCTTGTTATATTGCAACACATTTACTTACGATATGAAGTAAAATGGTAAGATAAAACAGCAGACATAACACAGTTAAAGAGATGTTAAAAAAAAAAATCACTAAATAGTTTAAAAAAATCATCAAATATATGATAGGAAAATGAATGCAATATGTCACACGTATGGCTCAGCATACCTATGCATTTGTGTTTAACTTGTTCTGTGCCTCTGATATTGAGCTGAGTTTTCACCTGTAACCGTTGAGGCAGCTTTACTTACAGCTCTGACTTGTAAGGTTCTGGAACTTAATTGCTCTTGGGATGGAGCAGAAAACAATTCCATCACCTACCACTGGTCCAGAAATAACTGTTCACACCTTTGGTAGGTGAGGTTAAGTTCAACACAAAGAATACTTTTTTTTTTAAAGATTCATGTATATAGCTGGTTAGAAGTTACACAGAGGAGTTATTAAACAAAGATTAAAAATTGGCAATTTGAAAAAGACGATAAGATAATTATTTGGAAGGAAGTTAGTTCACAAGATGAAGCATAGACCTGTGTGTTCTCATTGAGCAAAATAGCAGAAACTGTAACAATAATATTAAGAGAGAAAGAGACAATTGAGTACTTCCACCACTGGAGTTTAGACGCCACAAAAGCTGACAAGCTCCAGTCAGACCATAGCCATTACTCAAGTAGAAAGAAATGGGGACTACTTAGTACTTCCAACCTAAATCTCTGCTCTGGGAAAAGGATTTGCTAGTAAAGTATAATATTGGGGTGGACAAACAACAGCATGACATGCTTGCAACCATCCAGCTTTTCCTTGAGAGCCTACAAAGTGTAGAAGAGCATGTGTGCATTTTGGGTTAGGGAAAGGGCTTGGTGAGGACTAAACTGCAGAGCACCAGAGGCTGTAGAGCTGTGAAGGGCAACTAAAGATCACAACACTCTCTCAACAAGCTGCCCAGACTGCAACTCTATTAAACTAAAGTCCTAAGACTTCCACCAAACTTGGTCAGCATTACCAGAAGTCAGGTTTTCTCCTATAACATGCCAATATCACTTCCCTGGTTTTCAAATTCCTTAGCTGTTGGAATTACTATATCTATTTTGCTTTTCCTAGACTACAACTCTGCTCCAAAGACTGGATATGTTCCAAAGATCTGGTCTTCTCTATGTTCATTAAGTAATCAAGTTTCACTTTGTGTTTCCCTCTATAAACCTTTTTTATATTTCACCATTCTAGAAGGAAAATTTTAGCCAAATGATTTGAAACTTAATTTGATGACACCAAGAACTGAAGAATTGCTCATTCCTCTGATGCTTTATTCAGATGACAAACAAGTGTCCAAACTTTAGTGCTTTAGCTCAGGTTAGAAGTGAGATTTTGAAGACCTGCCAGCCATCACTACTCACAACACATCAGTTTGCATTTCAGAAAGGCCTTGAAGGATACACACTGTAGTCTTTCTGTCTGAAGCCATACTAGAAAATGCAATCTACTAGTGGATCTTCAAGACCTGAAACCTTAGTTTCATCTTTGATCTTGCCTTTGCACACAGGGACTACCACTGGAGGAAGTTCCAACAAATACATACCAGAAGGTTTTCTTTAATTGTTATTTTCCTCTGACATTTAAAGACACTACCACAGATAAGTTTTTATATGTAGAAAAAGTAACTGTTATATCCAGTATTTGAATAAGTCAATCTAATATCATTAGACAGACTCAAGAACATACAAAAACCATAACATACCAGGAAAAGGAATGTGTTAATTGATAAGAGATTATTTAATTTCTTATAAATGCATTTTTAATTATGTATATAATAACTTACTGATTAAAACAAATCCTAGTCAAAACAGTAATAATTCACAGAAGAAGAAAATTCAGGTAGTTTCCTATAAATATGCCATTTACAATATTTCTGTTTGCCTTTCAATGAATGATTCAAATTGCTCATTTTCCTAAATCCTTCAGGATTCTGTATGAATATGAGGATACCAAGAGATATACGGGTTACTAAGCAACGTGTCGCTCATACACTAAGAAGGAAAAAAAAAAAACCAAGCTGTATTCAGGTTTTGCATTTCACATCCCTTATGAAACATAACATACCCCTAGGACAGGCAAATATAACAGACACTAGTCACTTTAAAGACTGAGATGTTTCTGTTTAGATATGAAAGCTAAATTTTTAAGTTGCAGCTCTACAAAAACCATAGTTATTGGTTTATTTTCACTTAACGCATGATCCAATAAAACAGCCCGCACATGAAATTCAAATCAGGCTGGCAGGAGCACACAGAAAGCAAAGACAGTAAGAGATACTAACAGTGCAAACTCTAAATTGAAATAAGAATGGCAATAATCAAGAACTGAAATAGAAAGCAATGATCTATTCCTCCCCCCCTCACAGGGCAAATGCTGTGATCAGAGAAGGATACTTAATGCTTATTTCACCACCGCATAGTTTTTGCGTGTCTTATGCTGCTGCTTATGGCTTTGTGCTGTAGTTTTCCCTGTTGGAGGAATAGTCCCAGAACAGCCACTCAGGTTTGCAGGTGCCCTTTGTAAGGACTATGAGTCAGCCAGCTACAAGGCAGAGCCAGCTGTTTATAAAGTCCTGGAAGGGCTGGCACTGGTCTTCTGAGCTCCTCTTAGTTGCAGGTTCTGAGTCAGCTGAAAGAGCTGCAGAAAAAGCCACCTGCTTCTCTACGCTTCCTTTTCTAATCTCAAACATGCAAGATCCTGCAGTACCACAATCCAATGACAGTCTGATGAGACCAGAGAAAATTCACTTTGTACTGATGTTGTTGTTTTGTGCAATCAGCAGACCTTCTACAGGAGAAATTGATTTATCTCCTCAGGTCTAAATTACAAGATGTTGGGAAAAAAGAACAGCTCACAGGAGACTGCAGTCAGGCTCTCAACATATATTCTCTCTAGTGATATTTAGTACAACACAATCTGATGGACTCTGATTCCTTTTCACTCCATCTATTTTCTCTGCTGATTAAGGGTATCGGTCAGACCTGTTACAAAAGAAATTGTATTCATGACTTCCCCATGATGTTTCAAGGAAATCAAAACAAGAAATACTTAGTAAAAGGTAATTTATTTCACTGTAGCATTAGGTGCAAAATTTAACTCACCTGTGTTCCAAAGGTAAGATGTAGATTTCTTTAGGAGTCCTAACATGCAAGTCAGCAGTGACTCAAAGAACAAAGTCTTTAAAAACTGAAGTGAAGAAAGCAAAGGGAATAAAGAAAAGGCTTTCAGTTCTAAAATATTCAGCATTTTAGTTATATTCAGGGAGATAAGTAATTGAACTAAGGCCTGAAATACAGTAGAAACTCTTCATGAGAGGACACTTTTGTCCAGAAAGGGCTCTCGCAGGATGAAGACTTGAAATTTTTTGTCTTTTGCCATTATCTATATAATTTAGGAAAATTGAATGTATTTTATATAAATAAATATTTTGTTCTGAATAATAAAGCAACAATTTTATTCTGCTTAATATACACTGACATTTCCACAGTACAAAACGTCATGACATGTAATATCCACCCATACTGATATTGTCAGATGGTAGGTCCATACACACCAAGACATTCGGGTTTATTTTCAGTACCCTAGTAAAGGGGCTAAGAAACCTTTCAGGGAAAATACAGAATGTTTTACTAGAAAAGCAATATTAAGTTACAGAGTAGATCATCTCTTCTTTGTTTTCATGTGTATCCCCATTTTTACATCCCTCTCTATTGGGCACAGGTTTATATTATTTATCTAGAAATCATCATTGTAATACAGCCTTAAAGAGAAGGTTCCTTCATTAAATTTCCAGTACAAACATGTAAAAACTATGTTTCATGCTTCCAGTCATTCCCAGTTCAAACACTTCCATTGTAGGAAAGAGAGACAAGTACAGATGCAGGATCAATGCCTTTCTTCATATAGAGATAGGTGTGGGAGATGTGGGAAATAAAGGACAAGGAACAGCTACATTTTCAGAGACTCTGGAGTTAGGTATTCTTGCCTTACAACACCTCTCACTAATCAGTCAAAAGGGGGCAATTTTAGACATCACAGCAAATGAACAAGCTGAGGTACAAACAGATTTCACTTCATTTGACTGCAGTTGCACTATAGCTGGATGAAATATTTCAAGCCTTTTCTGAACACACTCCATTTCTAACCATCATGATAAATTGAACTGGTAACACTTAGTTCATTAATTCTTTACAAATATATAACAGATGTGATTTTAGGATATGAATGACAAATTTCACAGAGGTGTCCTGTCTTATCAATCTTCTCATCACAAAGGCTTCCACAACCCCCACAGCAAGAAAATAAGTCACAAAAGAAAACCACAACTAGAGTTGCATTAGAAGAAATATTACACATCAAATTCAAACTGAAATGACACAGCAGATGATCATCTGTCTGTTTCAGCTCTCCAACTGTCTTTTTTCCCTCTCAGATCTGCTAGTATCAGTTAATTTACATACATTTTTGAAACATAGGTAATTATTTGTAGACCTCATTTTTATGTTGTGAACTAACTATCCAGACGTTAAACATTTCACCTGTGGAATTTCCATGTAATCTGAATGGAAATGCAAAGGCAACAATATATACCTTCTACCTTTTGACACCACTAATATTAAGGTTAAATATATACACGACAAGGAAGGCTTTGCCTTTCCTCTGGTATTTTCACTTCTTTTTTACATTATGAGTTGAAGGACAGAATTAATGAAATACATGTAATAAGATAATCTGCATCTCTGAAACACCTGAAAGGAATAATTTTCTGAATGGTAATCTCTAATCTTTCTCACTGTCACAGTCCTAACACAAAAGAAGCTGGTTTTTTTTCCTCCTCATGAAATTAACATAACATTTTTAAAGAATGCACAAATATGTTTGGGAAACGTATATTAATTTTAGCTTTTATGAGCTTTAAATTCATATTCTGAACAACTTTTCAACCAAATAACTATTATTTCAAATCTTATTTTTTAAAAGTTCCTTCCAGTTTTCCAGAGCTTGCAAAAGGAGAAGCAACACTGAATGGTCAGCAGAAGTTCTACAGAAATGTTTCTTGAAGGAGGAAAAGAGCATCCAATGTCATAGAATTTTAGAATGGCCTGATCTGGAAGAGACCTTAAAGATCATCTAGTTCCAAACCCCTGCCCTGAGCAGGGACACCTTTCACTAGACCATGTTGCTCATAGCCCCATTCAGCCAGCCTTAAACACTTCCAGGGGTAGGGCATTCACAATTTCTGTCCTTGGAGCTAGGCTAATAATTTTAATTTTCTACTTAAAAAAAAATAAAAATTACAAAGTAGAAGTATCAAAGGAGTTGAACAACAAAGTGAACTGAGAGGTTTCAACACAGGTTTGCCTACATTAGTGAGGGGGTTCAGCTCAGCTCTGGCAGCTCTACTTGCTACTTTCCCTGTTCCTTACAGACACCCAGTACACCTCACCCCTAAATGGATCAAAGGCAGCGGCACAATGCCATGCCCAGGCTGACTGCCTGTTCCATACAGCCAGCCAGGCTGGACCTCTCACCCCGTGAACATTTTCCATTCCTTGATGCCAGGAACAGTCCAGCCACTCTGAAAAAGCTGCATTACTGAGCCTGCAAGCCCCACAATATCACTGCAATACCGTCTTCTGCAGTTCACCTCTCTCCACACCACAGCCCTTCCTCCTGCCCATCACCCTGTAAGACTCCCCCACCTCAGAGATGGCTACAGCAGGATCTCAAGATGATGGAATAAGGATGAAGTTGCCTAGTGGAATTGGAGACAAGGGGAATGAAAGACCAAAGAACAATTTTGAGTGTCAAGAACCACTTCATTCTGGAAAGAAATATACTAATCATACAAGAAAGTATAATAGATGTGTTATTCCAGGTGTCCTGTTGTCAAATTAATTCCTTAATTGACATGCAATGCTTGTATAGAGGGCCAAGTGAGAAGCTTCTTGTTTTTTAAACTACCACGAAGTGAAAATCTAAGGTATCCAAATCAAAGTGCAGCAACCGTTTGCATTTTCAAACATAAAGGATAGTTAAGTAGCTGTTTTCTTAAGCAGCGCTCTTGATTGATGGGCTACATGGAATAACAGTCTATTCTCTGTCTCTGGAAATAGAAATATTTATTTTGCAGTTACTTTGATTTCTAGCATTCACAGCTGAAGTCTACAAGCGATGCTTGCCCAAAATCAAATGTTTCTATCCTTCTCCTGAAATCTCTCATCTCGTGGTCCTGTGAAATTTAATTATTCCCTTCTGTGTTAAGAAAATACAATGGCAAAATACTGATTATATATCTATATTTATATATATAAATCTCCAGCTAATGAGAGGCATGACAAAGTGTAAACATAGGGACAAATGAAATAATTTTTCCCAAATAATTTTTCTCTCTCTAAATCCTTTTTCTGCTACACTATTACATAGTCCACCACTCAGCAAAATTTAAAATGTAACAAGCATTTCTAGTGAGTCAACATGCAATTTTATTTAGAAATCTGAACATATAGTCAGTAGTGATGAACCCTTCTAAGCTGTCACAAGTACAGTGAGCTGCATAGAAGCCAAAACTTTCATATTCCTGGTCTTCAGCTATCTTTTCCCAGCCAAAAAAATCACACATATGACCTTGAATAAATATTCAGATAGAAGTTTCCATTTTAGAAGAATAATTTTTTTTGTAAGTGACCCCATGTAGAGCTAGGGATGACATACAAAATTAATTGCAAACCATTTACATACACTACTCCATTTTAATTTGAAAAAATATATAGAAATATGGTGATAATGGACTATTTCAAGATGCAGAATGGGGGTAGGGAAGGAAAACTTAGTTTAACTGCATTTAGAAAGCATTTTAAAGCTATATAACTTGTAAAACCCAACAATTTTATAATATTATCAGATCTTTGATATAGGCTATAGCATAAATAATCCTTGTCAGAAAGGCTTCTAACTGCCTACACTTTCTTCAAAACATTTTATTGTATCAGTTTTTTACAATTAACATTCCTATGGCTGTGGGGGCATCTAGTGGTAAACTAAACATGTTTATATATAAAGTAGCCCATCTTCAATTATCAGAAACCAGTTTTCTTTTATTTTCAGGGAATATTCTCTTGCTTGAATAAAAACCACTCTTCTGTGGAAGATTAACTTCAACACAAAGTAACATCTAGGAATAACAGATGTATGTAGCACACTGGCAATTTCACTGACTCTCCCTCCCTCACCTCTCCTGCCTGATATGTGTCTATAGAAGCTAAAAAATAGACTTTGAAAATAAAATCCTTTTTTATCCTGTATGCTCTGTCAAAATTCATTACTCTCTGAGCAGCTTCTTCTAGACATTTCACATGAGAAGGGTTTAATGTTTAATGTTTAATGCTAAACTCACTTATTTGAAGATATTTCATGCTACACTGGATTTTGATTCAGCAAAGGGATATGACAGAGCAGGGAAATCACAATACAAGCAGAACATAGCAATTCAACATATAGTGGGATCACAATGCAAATATGATTTCTGTTATTGGTCCTTATATGTTTATTATCATGGCACTGGGTATCCCCAGACACCAGGAGGGAACATTTCTATCGAATCCAGCTCAAGCCTGTACCTGTCTAAGTTCATTCTGTTGGCTGCCAGTTTTTATACTCTATTGAGCTGCTAATACCCTTCCTCCATGCTAGTCAGGCTAGCTCAGGAAAACACATTCTTCATTAACTTGGGAAGTAAATAAAATAATCAATTACACAACCAGTTAATCCACTCAACAGATAGAGCAAACTGATCTTGATTCTTTAATAATTTCTGGTTTTTTACTCTTCATGTATGTGTAACTTGGTGTAGTCCTGTGCTTCTTACAAAGTGCTAAAAACCTCTGTTCCCAGCACCTTTAGCCAAAACAAAGATCTCTGTATTCAAGGACATCTTTGTTGCCCTAGGGCCCGAAAACATGTAAACTACTGTGAGATGGAGGGAGCGGGTCTGGGGTGGTCAACATCATCACCTGAGGGTGTGATAGGAGAATTAAGGGCCAATATGTTGATAGGACAGAAGCTATAGAAGGTGACGATGGTCTCATGACCCAGCGCCCATTTCGGGTGTAGTCCCTGAGGGCGACTTGGCTTGCCCGAATGTACCTTCAAGGCCTGTGCAGGCCTTGAATAAATTTGTCTGCTTTTTATACTCCCAATTCATCTTGGCCTCTGTTTCAGGTAGCCTGTCTTTTAGGCACCAATCTAAACCAAAGTCCGCCTTGTGCCGACCTGAAATCAGCTTTCTTTGGAGCAGCTGTCACTGGTCACTCCTTGCTTTCTGCCCTGAGCTACACGAGCCGATTGCCTGCACCCCCTCGTCCGAGCAGCCCCCAGCTGTGGCACCATTGTTGTTTAGTTACATCACGGTCTCTTCTTCCTTGTCCCCATCAGGAAGGGACCATGCAGGGACACATTGCCAATTATGTCAAAGCTGTGCACAGATACCAAGAGGAGATGACCTGAAAAAAAGTTTTCTCTCTTTCATCCCGATATATGCAACACAGTATAAGCAATAGGTACAAAGGTGAGGAGAAGGTCTTCATTTGTGTAAGTTTCCTAAACTTGAACACCTTGGCCATAACAAAAATTTAAAATGAGATATTTTTAAATATTTCCTCATTTCAAAAATCAAAATTTTATATGAACAGTCAATGCCTCTCTGGAGGTTTTATGGTTTGTTTCATTTATTCAAATTCTACATGCAGCTTTCCAATAAGCTTCCTCAGTTGTCTTCCTTAAAGCTTTCTCCCTGATCAGTTGAGCAGATTCATCTGTCAAATTGTTTTTCTTTTCCTTGTTTCAGTCCAAGGCCCCTATGAAGAAAATCAGCAAGCAGTCTGGCTAAACCTTCATTCTACAGAGAAAAATCCCACTGTTCCCAGAGATGCACTAGACAAGGATATTTTACTTGCTCCTCACAGAATCCTTGGCACTAAGTTTTGTCCTGCACTTTATTTGATGGCACATTCTGGATGCCAAAGACACTGACATTGTGATTATTTATATTTTAGCACTCAGAAGCTTCATGTTCTAGCCTTATCATAACAGCACTAATTTACCAACATCAGCTTTAACCAGGATTTTTGGGTTGGGTTGGTCTGGGGTTTTTTGCTTGTTTGCTTTACCTAGATATATCCAGATGTTGCTGCAAGCAACATCTCCATGCCATCCCCACTGTGCTGTGCAGATCCTGAACAGAGGATTCCTCTCTAGAGGATCGCAGAAACAAACAAAGAAAGCAGATTTCACCATGGGACTACAACATAGTTTTATCATGCTTAGGAACAGAAAAGACAACGTAAATTTACAGTTTAAATCCAAATGCATATCTGTCTTTTCATCCTGTACTGGTGTCTCACGGGGTCTACCTCAAAAAGTCAGATGTGTCCCCAGGACTCAGTAACCACCTCCCAGCAGCCACAGAGCTCTGACCACACAACCTGCTCCTCACAAGAAAGGAAGAACCCTGCTCCTACCTTCCTCAACGACCTCACATAGCTCAGTCACCAACATCATTTTGACTAACAGCTCTTATCAGCTGGATCTCATTATCAGCTACAGAGAAAGTTCACTGAACTCATTACAGACAGCAGATAGGAATCACTTGTTCATCTTTTTCTCAGGATACAGAAACGTTGTGCAACTCTATTGTTGTATTGTAAGTTTGTCTCTCCATAAAGCTGCACAATTTGACATGTCTCATTTAAGCTAACAAATTTCTTTTAGTACAGAAATGGATTATTTCGTTCAAATTATCTTGTCAAAAATCTCTCACACCATTACAATAAAGCATTATAAAGTAGGAATAAAAGAGCAAGGAGCGAACTGCCCTCTGAATCTCTGGTGTATGGTCTTGCAACTTTATCTAGGACTTCTCTGAAAACTCTAACTACACTCAAGACTGCTTAAAATCACAAAGTCAGTCTTTTCCAGCCCACATTATGAGAGCATAAGTGAGTAAACCTATTAACATAAACAAACACAGGAAGAGATTAGTCAATTAGTCAACCTGATTTCAGTGTTTATACAGCTGTAAGGCAGTAATTTCCATGCATGGATGAAATAACTAAGATATGCTCAGCCAGAGAGAGATGGTCATAAATGTACAAAATACAAATATTTGTTGGAAGATTCTGCTATAGTATATAAATATATATATATAAAGACACTGCATTGCCTCATCTGTGGCAATTAAATTGTTTTTATCATATCACCATTGTAGCGCTGAAAAGATAGTATTACTCTCAAAGTGACCTGAAAAATACTTGCTGTACAATTTAAGTATTATAATTAACTCTTTCCCAGATTATTTGAATCAGAGAGATATCATTTCACAATGGCAACAGAAAAGGGAAGTCTTATTTTTACCTATTATGATGTGCAAGTGTGGAAAACCACAGGAAATGAAAATTATAAAACAGATGAACAGAAAATTTACTGACATACTGCAGAAATTTCGAATGTATCCACAGGGTCTCTATCCAGTATTGCTAAAAAGTGTTTTGTCATTGTCATCCTTTTATCTTTATTTGTCCCTATCTAGATATCTCTTCTCTGCTTAAGTGATGTACGTCCTATATACCCTCTGTATTGTCCTCATGCTATGGTCTTATCATTCCAATACAGAAAGCACACAAGATAAAGTTGACTTTGATCATCCAAAACTAGGATACCATGATTTTTGAAGAACACAGATCAAGAAGGCATTCTGGTAGCAGTTATTCTCAGCACTGAGAAGTTATTCTGGAGCATTCATTCATATATGGATCAGGTCATGTCCTAAAAGGGCTTCAAATAAATGATAGAATTTCACTTTTCTCTCATAAATAGTCATCTGTATTTATTGTTATTCCAGAAAGTTCAGCAAAGTCCACCCAAATCAGACCATAATAAGTACTCTCAAGGCTCAGGCAATTTGTCCACCTAGAACAGTATTCTGTCTCAGACAATGGCAACAGATTTCAGGGCAGGAGACAAGCCTAAAGACTTTTTATGTCTGCTTCCCCTCTATTTTCCCAGAACCTCCAACTACTATATTTATAATACTAGAGGGTGCAACCTTACCTAATCTCTTATTTTCCATTAGAGTAACTATTTTCTGTAAATCTGCTTAATTTTTGTTTTAAATTGATTATACCTTCTGCTTCCACAGCCTTCTGTGGTAGCAACATTCAGAAGCTCACCGCCTCATGTATAAAGAATGGCTTTCTTCTACCTGTCCAAATCAACCTTTTTTAGTTAAAATGTCCTCTATTTTTTGTATTGTCTCAGAGAATAACAGCTCCAAATTTTACTTCCTCCTCAGCCTTCTCTAAAATGAGAGGTCCCTGTCTTTCTTCACTGCCTCCTTCTAATTGTTCTTGTCCCCTTACAGAAGTTCAATTCTTCTTCATGTCTTCCTTGATGATACCCAATATCTTGCTGACCATTGTGGTTGCTGCTGCGTGCTAAGACAATTATTCCAGAGTGTCAAAAATTACTCTAAGAAATTTTTCCTTAATTGTAAACATCAATTCAAAATTTGATGTTGTGTCAACCTGGATGCGTTCCTTATATTACTTACCTTAAAGTAGCTCAAAGTGAACCTCAGCTGCCACCTTTTGTCCAATCTCTCAGTTTTGTAATGTCTCACTTGAAGCACTTGCCACTGACACAGCATTTGGCTGTGCAGCAAACGATCTACTGCACTTTGTACAAAAAATCTAGCAGCCTTCATTCTGCTGGGGGACTTTTAACTGCTTCCTGAGCTAAAAATTTACTAGGTTTTGGAATTTCTTATTAATTCAATTTCTCTTTTGAAGCTATGCTGAGGATTGGTACACTCTTACCCAGCTCTACACTGATTAGTTTAGCTACTAATTCATGGGAAATATCTGAGCATCTGAAGACAAAAGGAACAGGCTGACCTGAGGTGTTCTGGAACTTCACCAATACGTGCTCCCACTGCAAACTGCCCAGTCTGTCGACCTTTGTTCTCACCTGGCAGGTCTTTCTAAGCCTTTTCACACCCTGTTTGCATAGCCTTGAGAGGTAGGCACACATCAAGCCTTCGGATATTTGCCTCTAGCAGACTTGCCAACTGCTCTTCCAAAGTGCAGGACTGACCAAAGAATCATCCTGCTCTCCCACGAAGCAGATACTCCCTGAGTTCTCCTGTACTTCAAGGAGTTCATCCTTCTGTCCCTGCTGAGCAAAGCTGCTGTGCAGGCTGTCTGGCCAGCTATGGTTTCATTATTACTCAGCGCCTGCTTTTAATCATTGTCTGAACAAGTTTAATGTTTCCCCTTAGAGGGTTCATTAACTCAGAGACAGGGGAACCCACTTCCACCTATCGCTCATCTTACCTAAACATCTGCCAAAAACTGATCACAGCTTTGCCATTTAAATTAATTATCATTCAACAGTTAACATAATTAACAGAGACACAAGCAATCTACAGCCCGACGATGAGCTGACATTTCATCTTCTATACCTTCCTATCTGGGCTGAGCTAAGCATCGCCCACAATCAGCCTGCCCATTATGAAATGTCTTTCAGACTAACACGCAGCAAGGTTTGTCTGTGTGATCTTAAAATAAGTGTTGAAAGATTCCTCAGGATTTGTCAACCAGCGGCCAGCCATCAGTTTTTGTCTTTCCTTCTCCCACCAATTAGACCTTTTCTAATTAGCCAATATCTGAAGTCCACCACCCTACAAGTCTATATGCCAGTGTGACACATCGTCTTATAGCACCTTTTCCTTCTGCCACTGTGCAGGCATGGAAAAAGCCAGAATCTAAGATGCAGAAAGTGAATGTGCAAAGACAGAGAGTATTATTTCAGGGAAGAAGCGGTGAATGTGAACTAAGATCCCTTTGATTTAAGCACATTGTGGGAGAATAAGTAGAATCACAGAAAACTATTTTCAACAGTGCAACCTGGGAGCAGAAAGTGAAAACTCCTAAGATGCTATCTCCAGAAAGTTTTTATAAATGCAGACCAATGGACATCTTTTACTAGAAGAGGATTAGAGATACCAGATTGGCCAAAGCACATGGTCATATTCAGAGGAGAAAAGTCTGCAGTCAGCCATTAAAAAGATGTGTGTCAGACAGAAGAACATGCTTCCAATTTCTTGCTTAATCTTGGTTAATCTGTTTTTGTCAAAAACTTAAACACCCAGATAGATAGTCACTGGGTTGCAAAAGAAGACAAGAGGACAGTAAATTTGAAATCACCTGACATGTTGCCAAGATACATTTTATAATATTAATGTGATGTTTTCTGCTGACTAAATATTCCATTAAATTTTCTTGCCCCACTGAAAGGGAAATAATCTCCTACAAGAGAGTAAAGGTAAAATATTAGTCCTTAATCCTTAATTTTCTGACATTTAACTCCACACTGACATGTTTTCCTAACTGTAGTACTGAGAACTACCAAAAATGATAGCGTTAAACTTGCATATGTGCATGTAGTATGAGAGTTTATGCCATTGTTTAAAACCTTTAAAGTCTAATTGAAATTATATTATTCATAGATGTTAAAACAGAAGCATATAATCTTAATTTAAAAGTGCCTTAGGGAAAAAAAGGTGTCATCTTAAGAATGTATTTTTCACTAATTTAGGTGAAGAGGAAAGCAAGAAGTGAGGAAATAGAAGTGGTGACTTTTTCCAGTAAACATTACATTTTCAAGGAAATATAAACCAACCAGGTTTATGGTTGTTTTTTTTTTTAAACAGTAAAAAATAGATTGCTTCCTTTTGGTTTCAACTAATTTTGAAATTGATTGATTCTCAAAGTCTTGTGGTTTATTTTGTTCAAATATATCATTTCATCATGAAACAAAACTTATTAACAAAGCCCTGGATACTGCAAAGATTTATGTACATGCTTACGGTTACAACATTTGGCTATTCTCATTGACTTTGATAAACCTTTTCAATATCCAAGATTTTCTGTGTCTACACACAATATATATTTCCATGTGTGAATGTAAACTTCCTCTTCTTACATTTTTTAATTTTCTGCCTCCCTCCAATGTTAATCTTTCCTGTTCTGAAGCTGGGTTAAGTCTATGCATCACTTTTTTCTCCCCACTAAAACTTTTCCAGAAGGACTAATATAAATCAGAGAATTAGCAGACAAATAAAAGATAAATTCTCTTACACTGACAATGATGTGAGAATACTGGTAGCAATAACTGTAGGATTAAACAATGCCTTTGTGAGTAAATTCAGCAGCGTAACCATTCTGTCTCAGACCTAAAGTGCAGTCTCCTTAGTTATTTATAAAACAAACACAAAGCCAAACACAAATGTTTTTGTCCTCATTTTTGCAATAATATATGGATCTATGGAAGTTAAATAAATCTATAATAAATACCTTATTGTTAAATCAGTAGATTTCAGTTCAATTTAAGTAAAATCAATTAAGACTGGATTACAAGAAGATTGGATTTCAATAAGTGTTTGAACAATACTCTCAGGCACATGGTGTGATTCTTGGGGAGGGCCTGGAGCTGGACCCAATGATCCTGATGGATTCTTTTCAACTCAGTATATTCTATGATTCTAAGTTTGGGTTTTTATCCAATTCTTGGTCTGATATGCAAATTCCTTATTTTTTATGCATAGTATACAGAACTTCTCATATGAAACAGAAAACACAGACACAAGATTCCCTCCTTAAATGTACAAGATCAAAATTATATAGGTTTAACAACAAGAACATGAATTCTTTTTAAATGAAGTTCCATTTAAAGACTATTTACCATTTCTGTATTGAGAAGCCTGCTTTTGTCTAGTTTTTAAGTGGCCAATACAAAAATACAAGTAGTTGAAAATAAAATTAGATTTTATAGTACAGCACCTCTTGTATTCTTTGCTATTCAAGGTATCATCCTGTAGCTCATCTTCTCATCGTTAAAACATCTTTATATAATAATAACACTGCCCTAAAGATCCACAAAAGTAGTTGGATTCGCCTTCTACTTAGATAAAGACATTTTGTTATTTTTTTATTTTCCTATTATATTTTATTTCATTCACACTGGGTGATTTCTGGCACACATCATCTTCGAGACAGAAAAGATATCATAACAATGTCATTTCTGCCAGTGAAAACTTTCTAAGAGAAGGTCTGTTCACTAGCCATTTGTTTTATTAACACTCTTTGTGGGTTACTTATAGATGAGGAAATTCAGGCAGAATCATGGAGGTTATTGCAACTACTCTCAGCCACTGTAATGGATCTCATGACAGTATCAGCTAATAAACTAATTTTTAGGAATCTGCACAGTTACAGTGAGTTGGTTGAGTTGAGGCTACAACATAATAATACCTGGATGTTCATTTCAATCACTAGCCCCACACACACACTGGGATCTGAGCATAAAACTACAGCTGAGAAGAACAGTTGAAATCCAGTCCAACAAGATGAGCAGAGTCATAGTAGCACTAGTCACAGTCATATCAGTAGTTCTCCAGAGCTTTGATTTACATATGTCTAATTATTTTCAGTAGATATTCAGGCTGAAGTTTGGCAAATTGAAATGAAGTGACAGTTGTCTTGCTCTGTAAGTTGCCTTTTATATGCTTTGAACATGGGCTCTGATGCCAGTTAGAAAGCACTACTAATGCCAGAACAGGAAGACATCCAAAACAGTCACTGCCACCTTCTCGGTATCATTGTTTGGACACCTTGGACATAATGAAGAGACTTAACCTCTAAGAAGTTATGATGACTAACATCTGCAGGGAAGAGACAAGAGTCACAGTTCTTCATTTGCTGGATGAAAAATTGAAACAGTGTAAACACTTCTAAAATAGTGAATTATTGCTTCTCATTTTTTTTCAAATTGTATTGCAGTGACTCAGTGATATAGGAAATCATCCTCTTTCAGCATCTTGGTTTATAACTGTCCATTTTATTTGGGGTATTGTATCTGCACAGTAATTGTAAGAGAATAAAGGAGGAGTAAAGGGGCTGAGGAGGTTTGCTTTCTTTTTATTTACTTCAGTAGCATTTGACAATTCACTGGGCTGCTTTTTTATGTACTAGACTTTCCAGACCATGTCAAGGCAGCTTGCAAACATCTCATTTTTTATTTACGCAATGTATGCTTAATGACTTTAGTGTCTGAAGTTTCATCTGAATTAAATTGTGTGTAGCCTTGGCCAGCCTTGGTTTCATTTCATTTGGAATCTGGCAGAAAAGAAGTCACAGAGGGGAAAACAACAAAACCCCACATTCCTTGTTTATGTCCTTTCTCCCAGCCACATTTGAGGCAGACTATGAATTAATTATGAGTCCATATGAAGCCAATAACTTCATGACTGAGGTTTTTACGTGTTCTGATATTTTATTGCATTATTATACGTTATGATTGTATTTCCATTGTTTTTGTTTATATTCAGAGTTGCAAAGAACTATGTGCATGTGTTTCTCAGGGTTTTTTTAAACAAGAGTTATCTGATTGTAATTAATTTTAGTGCTAAATATGTTCATTTGGTACACATTCAAGCAGTTGCTCTGAAAAAACAAAATTAATAATATCAAAGGAGAATGCTGAATAGCTTATATAGATCTAAAAATTGCTATTCCCCTGCAGGTCCAAATGAGCTATGGGAATTAATACTTTCTTTATCTCTGGAAATAAATAAAGACCTGTGACATTAATTACGGATATGCCTTTATGGAAAGTATGGATCAAAAGAGAGTATATACAAATAATTATACAGCAAATGTATTCAATACCATCCCAGAAACAAATATTAATCACACTGTAACTTCACAAGACAGCAGTAAATAATTAGAAATTTATTGTTAAAAAAGAACATGAATCATTGAATAAACGATCACAGTGCTATAATGTTTGTTACAATACAGACAAATACTGGAGACCTGTGTCCAAAAACTCAGATGCAGGTTACATGTTTAGGATAAAAGTCTGTTTACTCAGTAGGGTTTCAACAATCTTGTAAGTAATTTTCTCATGACTCACCAAAACATCTTCTTCAAGAGGTGACAATAGCATTATAAAATCTAACAAAGCCATGCAGGACTTCACGTCTTAACAAGCATTTGGGTTTGATATAAGCTAACTGCAAAATTTGATATCCTGTCATACCAAGGAGGTAAGACTACATGATTTAGACATCCTTTTTGAGTTTAGTTTCACAAATTTAAGTTCTCTCTCAAGGAAAGGATAGCTTTGATTTTTAAAGAGAAGAACTAATAACATTAGAATGCCTCAATATTAAAAGCAGCATCTTGCCCAGCATGTCAAGAACCATGTAGCAGCTTTGTGAATAGATGCCATGAAAATACAGGATTGTGCTTAATGATAGTATGAATGAAAATGACTCTGCAAAATGCCTTAACTGTCTGAAGTAAAAAGGACTTTTTATCCAATATGTCTGTATATTATTTTCCAAAAGCCAAAAACATGCCAGAAATTTCATCCCACAACAATAACAGCCGGGCAATGCTTAGGTGGCCCCATACAGTAGGATCAAAGGGGGCAAAATATTTAATATTTTGGCAAAAAAACCTTCCTGGTTGACATATTTGATTTTGTCAAGAAGCTTTGAAAGTGCAAATGAGCCACCTACAAATTCAAAGTCTCAAACCTTTGTATTAAAAAAGTGACTTAGAAGTGAGCTAGAAAAGATTTCATACGAAGGCATTTTCAGAAGTGCAGAGTAGGGACTGCAATGAACTCAGCGATTTATGAGAAAAATACTAAGATAAAAGGGAAAAATCTTCAAGGGGAGAAAAAAATAAAAGCAGAGAATAAGACAGCAACTCAACAGTGTGAAGAATTAGCCTATACAAAAGAGCCTCTAATTGAGCCCACTTGAGACTGTTGGCAACTGTTGGGCTGGCAGACTCCCTTCACTGGAAGTGGTGAGTATATTAATGCTCAGCCTCCTAGCCAACTAATCTTAGCTCTCCAGCTCTCTGTCTTGTTGAACCACCAATAAGCAATTGTGGCAGATCCTCTCGGAGACCAGTAAAAGATTCCAAAGTGGTTCAAAGTGAGTGGAAAGAGAACTCTCAGCAGTGTACTAGTGTCCTGGCTGTAATTTATTTTCTCACAAACCAAGTTAACCCTGGATTATTTAAATTAATATAACAAAGCCATATTTCCCCCATCCTTTTTTTTTTTTTCAGCTGTTGGAAAATAATCTGAGAAGAAGGCGGTAGCACACTGTCAATACCTTATCCTCCTACAGCAGTCAGGCTTTGAAAATTGATTGATTAGCTCTTATCAGTCCATTCAGAGAATGCTGAAAAATGTTAGTGGATAACTTTCTAGATAAGATTCTACTTTCTGAACTTTAAACAGAATCATGTCTTTGGCCAAAGAATTGTCTGACTTCAGCACTGAAGCTCCATGGAGTAAACAGAGATTAGATGTATTTACTCTTTCTCACCAGCTCTAGGTATGGGCTCCAATTAAACTCAGATTTATTTATTTTTTTATTTTCATTCTTAAGTTGTTAATTTACACACGTTATAAAGATACTCATCAGCTTTCATAATCTACTCCAAGACCATGCACCCTATAGTTTAGGACCTTGAGTGTGTGAAATCACAGATGCATGCAGACTGGCTTAATGGGGCCTTGAGGAGAAGCCATATGAGGAGTGGCTGAGGTCACTCAGTCTGTTCAGCGTGGAGAAGAAGAGACTGAGGGGAGACCTCACTGCAGTGACAACTTCCTTGTGAAGGGAAGAGGAAGGGCAGGCACTGATGTCTTCTCTGTAGTGACAGTGACAGGAGGGAATGGCCTGAAGTTGTGTCAGGGAGGTTTAGGTTGGATATCAGGGAAAGGTTCTTCACCCAGAGCGTGGTTGGGCACTGGAACAGCTCCCCAGGGACATGGTCACAGCACCAGCCTGGCAGAGCTCAGGAAACACTTGGACAGTGCTCTCAGGCACATGGGGTGACTCTTGGGGGTGGTCCTGTGCAGGGTCAGGAGCTGGACTCAAGGATCCTTATGGGTCTCGTCCAACTTGGAATATTCTGTGATTCTGTGATACTTTTGGACATAGAACAACTGATATGTTTTGCTAATTTCAAGGACAAGCTACCAACATTGAGACAAATAGATATAGTACACATTAAAATACACATAGATAAAAATGCGTTGAGTCGCAATAAATCCTTCTTGCTTCTAATTACAAAACCATGAAGGTAAAATTAACAAACAAACAAACAAACAAAAAACCTCGAGCAAACAAAAACAAGTCAACCCTCTTTATTTCATAGAAATCTTAAATATTTATTACAAATCAGTAGGATTGAATCACTTGGGGAATCAATAATTAATTAGTAGAAATGTTTTAGATAGCTTATAAATATCAAAGGCTTTTAATAATTACTTTACAAATCCAGATCAGCAAAAATCATGAAGGCTTTAAACATTGTGGGAGGTAGAAACAAGCTAAGAAGTTCAGAACTATAAAAATTATCAAAAATGAATCAAATACTTTTTGATCTTATGCTGTAGCCTTGTTACGGTGGAGATTAATACCATAAGCATGATCCAGCATGGATCTTTTGATGCTCACTGGAATTAACAACAAAGCTTTTCACAGCTTTAATGATCCAGAACCAGACCCACAGAAATGTCACAGTATTGATCATATACAGTTCAAGTATCAATAATAGCACTTCAAAGCAAGGAAGCTGGCAGTTACCATTAGAAAGTAAAATTGCTTTTGAATCTTATAAGAAAACACATTAATGATTTCCAATCAATGAGCAAATGAATAAAACTCTAGAGACCTAAGTTCAACCCTAAAAAACAGAACCCTCCCCACTCCATCCCAGGAGACTAAAAAAAAACACAATAAACCTCACCATGTATTCTTAAAGAAAAGACCATTGTTTCAATTTTAGATTAAATGTTGGCCACTTCTAACGACCAAAAAAAAAGAAAAAAAAAAAAGAAAAAAGGCAGTATAAGAAAGGCATTTAAATTAGACAATATTACTGATTTTCTAGTTCTGACAATTGTCCTGAAAGGGCAGTTTATCTATGAAGAGATTTTTTAACTGTATGAAAAGGTTTTCTATTACAGTTCTTGATACTGATGTTTTCATAAAGAAAAACAAAAAATCCCCAAATATTGGAGTAGAAAACCTTGTCCAAACTTTAATGGTTTTATTAAAAACTGTAACTAGATGATCTTTAAGGTTCCCAACCTAAACCATTCCATCTTTCTATGAAAAATAAGCCTGTATAGTCCCATTACTCTGTCACTGGCAGAAGACAGAGAACAAATTGCAAATAAACAGTTCATTGTCAAGTATGTGATTTCTTGTATAATATAGATATGAAAAAAATCCTCTGAAGCTGTAATGTCAGGAATGAATAACAGATTTATTTGCACTAGAACCAGATGACAAACAGATCCTGAAGAACCAAGGGCATTATCATTAACTATCCCACAGAAGAAATCAAAATCCTACACTCCATCCCAAGATAAAAAGGATATAACTTTCCTGGTGTTTTTCAATACTTGCATTTTTTTCACACATCCAACAGCATAAGCTATGAGACTTCTGAAAAGACAGGTTCCTCAGATAAATCATACATGGTAGTAAGTTCAGCATTAAGTTCACCTTTGATCTGTGCATACTTAGCAAACCTGAAACATCAGACATACTCAGCATGCAATAAAGAATGTCTCAGAAACTGTGTAGTATATCTATCCCAGCCTATAAACACCTCCAATCAGTACCACAGGCAGTACTCAAAAGGATTAAAATAGCTGAGGGAACAGAAAGAGGCTGGTAACAAGTGCATGATACTGCAGTGAGGTTTAGAGATACAGAAGTCTGGGCATTTATTCTAACCTGGACAATTCTGGCTATTTGTCACTTTATTCAGTTCCCAAAAAACCTCTTTACTATCAAAACATATCTTGTCACAAAAGCATGCAATTATATATTACTTCTTTGCTTGCAGGAGGAGAAGGTAAAAGCATTTTTCTCTCCCACATACACCTCAGTAGTTTCAATTCACACCTAATATTTGCAATTTATCTACCTTTCTTCATGCAAAATTTGTAAGGTGTTACTAAATGGACACATAATTTAGACTGCATGCTGTAGTCTGCCATGTTTAGCTAAGAAGTGAATGCAATTAAGTGTAGTATCTGGCATAGATTCATCCTGGGTATTTATTAGGAAGAAGAAGTGAAAATAGAGCTAAACTAAAGCAGCTGGATAGAAAGAAAAATCAATCCTGGTCATATTAGAGCAGTAGTACAGCATGGCTCTAACTTTGATTATTCAGGAAAACCCCAGTCTGTGGCCCACCCTATTTCATCATCAATACTGATGGAGAAAGGAGCACATTAAGGTGTTCACTGCATCAAAGCATTTAAGAGGCAGCATTTGACATTGCTGTTCCTGCCAGAGTCCTCTCACAGCTACTGTTTCTCAGTGAGAAAAAGTCACTTTTGTAGAGCTACTTCCTGGTTCACAGGAATAAGTGGCTTGTCCCTATCTGGTATGACATGAACTGAATCCTTTGCCTCAGTTGTCTCTGTTTCACCAAAGAGGCAGTTCGTGTTGATCACCTATTGACTAGATAGTTCTGGTTTTCTTCACTCTGACAGATTTGCACTTCTATTTTCTCTCCATCAGCATTTTTCAACAGGTCAAACACAAGCATCCTCCTTTTTTCCTTCCCCATACTTCATCAATGCTAATGTTTTCATTTTCCGCACATTCCTTTGCCCACAGTGGATATCATGAAATGAAAATTAGAGCCTTAATCTTCTTAAACTCTGAAGCTGAGATTATATAACAGCACTCTGCCCACAAGTGATTCATTTACAGAGCAAAGGCTGGCTGGACAGAAAGTAATATAATTGTGATGATTGCCTGTGAGACCTCAAGAGGCAGAACTCCACAAGACCTGAGATTTTTAAATTCATAAAATATATAGCTGAGTCTCATAGCAGAAGATCAGGCAAGGCCAGAGGGGATTGGCCCAAAGGAAATGTCCCAATTGTTGTTGAACAGTTTTGTTTCAACAAAATGAAGATTATTTCTCATTTATTAAGTTCTGATGTGATGGTGACAGCAGGAATTTGCAAAATGTTGGGTACAATAACATTTTCTCTACTTCAGTACAGAGTATCAAGGGCAGATAGTGAGAAAAACTTTGACCATTACTTTGTCAAATTAAGTGATTATAGGATTTGTTTGCATTCAATGGCCCAAAAATATAAATAAATTGTTGTATTCTGTTTTATTTTACAGCTTCTCTCTATGATTTGTTCTAGCTTTTAATCTTCTTTCAGAAAGAAACCAGCTCCCAAAAGAAATGGACACATATGTTCTTGGATTTTTGCTGCCATCTTGTGCAAAATAATGTTTTGACTGCCAAGAAACTTGTAGAACAAAGGAAGAACAAGAGTATGAGAAAACATCAAAGTTCCTTTAAATTCCATAAAAAAGTAGGCAACCAACTACAAGGGAAAAAAGACACAAGCTTCTTTGTCTAATTCTGTCTCCTGTTACTAAGTCAGAATAAGTACTTATTATTTTCAAAGAACACAAGGACATCCTCAACCTCATAATGCATTTCCAGGAAAAGCTCTTTAAAACCTCAAGTTGATCTGAAAGCTGAATACAAAAGGCAATACACAGTACCACAAAAGATAAGTTACTTCCAGCTTCTGTAATAGGTACAGAAGTTCTGCTGCTTTCCTCACGTTTCATGCCTGACCAGATCCCCATTCAGTTGTTCCTGAGGACCTTCTCCAATGTATTTTTCAATGCATCTATGTGACATCTCAGATGCCTACTCATGCTTGGGGTTTGTATAAAGCAGCAATTGCCAAAGGGTCAGGCAGTACATAACTCAATACAATTAGAGTTATCCTGTGGATTTTTCACCCCCAAGGTGAATCTTCCTCAGCTATTTTGACTCCAGCATTTCCCAAATAATTTTGTGTTTCATGCTTGGTCTCCTCTACCTAGCCCACACCTGGCATTTCAGTTATCTTGGTTATACTTTGATCAACAAGACTATGTTGTGGTTTTGTTCCAGAAACGAGGCTGAATTTTCATGACTTCTCACTCCTCATAGCTTGTGGGAGGTTACGCTGAGACCTCACCTTTTTCCCATCAGCCTACACAGTACTGTAGGGTACCTCCACATCGCCAGCCTTGGATCATGCCTGGGAGAATGACTGTAGACTGCTGAAGCCTTTTTGCCCTACCTAGAGTTTTCTCTTTGTCTAACTTACAGCTCACATTGCAAAGAAAACTCTTCTCTTAAGATCTGGACAAAAACAACTGTCCTCCCTGACGCCCCTGAGAGTGGTATAGCTGCTCTACACTTCTAAGGGAAATTCCTGGGCTCAGGTGATAGAGGAGAAACCAGAGAGCAGAAAAGTGTCCTGTTACAGGGAAGGAATGTCCCCTTACCATTTACTGTATCTACAACACATTTCTACAGCTAAATTCCATTCAGACAGAGAAAACCTTATGCAAAAATAGGAAGTCTTGTGCATTTCCCCCCAACACAGCTGAGAGGCAGGAAGGATGCTGCCAGTTCTCATGCTTCATTAAGAAACTTATTTTTTAAATTCTGCTAAGATAGACCTCAGCAATCCTGACTGCATGCCCTGGATTAGCCATGGTGCTGTCAATAAATTAATCAGAAGAGTGGAGTTTGCACAGGAGTAATGGAGAAATTGATTTGATTCCATCTCATTTTTAAATATTGATCATTCCTTGGGAAAGAAAAATAAAACCAAAAATTTCATATTTCTGGAAGCCTGGTTGGTATTTTAGCGTCAACAGCTCATAAGACAGGGGGGAGGGGGATGCTGGGTTTATATTTTGATGGGTTGACCATTAATATTAGATTATTCAGATGTAAGACTTATACTATGTTTACATTCTTTTGCAAGAGCAGTCAGTAGGATATGTAATGTGCCTCCTTTAGGAGGAAGAGTTTCTTGTGACACTTGCTTTTAATCGTGCTTATAGGGCATGACTGAGCAAGCTTTGATGAGAAGACTCTCTTCGGGACAGTACTCCTCCAGGAAGTAATTGAAAGTTAAATTGCAAATATTACTTGTGTTACTATTGAGTTATAAATGTATGCAAAGAATCATTCCTACTTCAATACATTAGTAGCTGACAAATTTCTTTTATGAGCCAACACTAGCAAGAAGTATTGAGCAGGGAACCTGACAGAAGACAGGTCCTTAATCTGCCAGGAAAAAATGAATCTACTTTAATCCTTGTTATTTGTTTTACAAGCAGCAAACTGCTACACTACAAAAGCCCAAGAGGCTAAACTGATCCCTTAGCAATTGCCTATTAAAGGTAGAAAATCTTCATCCAAGAAATCTAGATAATTTATTCATTTAAATATCTTTCCATGCTGACCACTCTAATATTAAACTTTCTCTTCTTTTTGGTGAAAAAAAAAAAATTAAAAATCTCCATGTTCCCCTACATTTTGCATTTCTTCCCTGTGTGTTATTTGCTCTTTGTATTTGCCTGTACCAGACAGCCTGTGTTGCTGGTTCAGGGTGCTCAACTCCGCAGCATGTTGTGCCCAACTCACAGAATAGTTTGCAGACAGGAACACCAATTAAAAGCACATATTAAAGAATAATAAAACCCCAAAACATTGAGTATTTTGACAATAGCAGTGAGGTTAGTTTTGCAGGAAGCCTTCAGTTCCCTTAAAAACAGAATATTTAAGCAAAGGCCACAGACAATTTTACAGGACTGAGATTAGCAACTTGAATTAAGGCAGTTATCTTGCCAGTTGTCATCCTAAATCAGAGTGCTGACCAGCTATGTATCTGATGATTTTTAGAGGAATACTAGGAAGTAATTTCTTCATACATCATAGAGTCTGCAGTAAAACCTAGGCATTTGAGGCACAATTCTTTGAGAGAACTAAGGACATGTCACTTTCTCCTTAGTATTTTCTCCTCTGATAACCTGCAGTTGCAGTGAGTAATCGTGAGAGCAAGAGGGGGGTCTCGATGATGATAAAGAGGACAGGTCTCTGTGGGGAAGACATTCTCTTCGTGCCTGTGCTGGACGGCAGCTGGTGCAGTGTGCTTGCTGAGTCCCAAACTAAATTTCAAACTGTGCTCCTTGGGGGGAAGCCTGATTGCAATGCCACTGCCTGTGTGCCTTGCAGGGCGCAGAAAGAAAAGCTAATGATAGATACTGGGAAGAATAATCTGACCTACTAATGCACCTTACAGGACTCTAAATTATCTGCAATCACAGAGGGGAAAAAAGGACTTGGATACTTCTGTGAACAAGTCAATAACGGTCTCTGCTCAATACATGGCACTGATCAAAAGAATGAACATTAGGATGCAAACAGAGTGATGCTAAAAACGGTATTGAAAGTGAACACCATCATACAAATCAATGAGACAGCTTCCTCTGAACCACTGTTCTGTGCTGACCACTTCATCAGAAAGGGAGGTGGCAAACAGTTTAGAAACAGACAACAAAAATGAAGAGATGCTTGGGTAAACATCGATTATGTAGAGAATTAAATGACTGGGACAGTTCAGCTTTGAGAGGTACTATTTAGGGTGTCATGAATAATACATTCACTAAATTGAACTTAGGGAGAGCTGGGAATTTTCTAACAACCTGGTTGCAGTAAAAAATACAAATTTGTCAAAACAGAAGTATTCTGGTCAGATTGTACCATTTCAAAAAACTCTTTCCAAGGAATAACAGCCAAGGTTACTTTTTGTCAAGGACTTTTCTCCCTTTAGAAAAATGTTTTGTTTCCTCCAAGGGGGCTAACTGGGATCCCAGCATTTTGGGGCAGATGTATGTCATGGACCTCCTCAGACACAGAGCAAGTGATAATTTAGCTTTAAAACTCCAGGGCAAAAACCGTGTGGGACAACCAAGGATTTAAAACTCAACATTTCCAGTGCTCTGGGAGCTCTAGGTCCAATAACACTGGGCTTGTACAAAGGCAGAAAATCTCCTCAAGTCAAATCACTCAGGATTTCACGAGTGTGAGTTGATCACACAATAGCCTTCATTTTTTATTTAGCATGCTCCTCTTCATAAAGGAAATGAGTAGGAACACACAGACCATAACCCAAGGGGAACAAAAGGGTGAAGGCACTAGGCCAGAATCCTACACAGTCATTCCTAAAAAGCATTTCTGTTGAGCAATGATGAAGTCATGGAGCTGGTTTTTGGCAGAAGGACTCCACTGTGCCCTTCCACATCCAAAGATCTTCCTGTATTCATTGCTGGTCATTCCCTGCCCTGAGGAAAAGATTGCCCCACAAGTGGGGCACTCATATTCAGCTGCCAACTAGGATCCCCAGCCCTCTGTCTGTGGCTCTGCTCTCCAGCATCTCATTCCCCAGTCTGTCCATACATCCAGGGTTGCCCCATCCCAGGAACACAATTTGGAACTTGCCCGTGTTAAACTTTACATGGTTGGTGATTGCCCTTCTCACTAATTTGTTGAGGTCTCTCTGCAGGCCTCTCTGCCCTTGAGGGAGTTGACAGCTCCTCCCCTTTAGTGTCACTGGCAAACAATTTGCATTCCTTTGAGTCCTCCATCTAGGTCATTAATGAAGATGTTGACAAGAATTGGTCAAAGTTCTGAGCTCATCCTGTTTTTTATCTCATGCCCAGTGCACTATTAGAGAAACATATCAGGTACACATTGCAGCCAACACCTCCTGAAGCAGATTGAGGAATGCCATTAGAAGTGGCTTCCTCAAGTTCTTCAAGTTTTGACACACCATCCCATTGTCCAACACTGGAAAGCCTGGTTTTCTCTTTCTCCCTTCCAAGAAAGTTTAAAGCACTATCAATAAACCCCAGAAGCTCTTGTGTACACTAAATATATATATATATACATACACACACACACACACACACACATATATATATATATATATATATATATATATATACACATGATGAGGAAGCAGTCTTTTCTGGATATTAGTTCTTTGCTACCACTTGCCTGGAGTTTACCTAGGAAAGGGGGTTTTCTCAAGAACAGTTCAGTTGAGAGGCACATCTCAAATTCCTCAGAGAAGAATGATATGATCTGGTAAGCAAAAACCTATTTCCTTTATGTAATCTAATAAAAAGTGGTTGCTAGGCTATTAAAATAAATCTGATGCACTGCTACTCCTTTGTTTTTAAATAAAGATGGTGTGTACCATCCTAGGGATTTTAAATAATGGCTTTAAAACAGCTTTTTCCAGCAAACCAAATGTTGGATCAGTCATGCCAGAATAAGGGGAGGAGAGTCTGCTGTGAAACCCTGAGGTGTGTCACTTTAAAACAGTGCAGTGCACTCTAGGGCAAATAAAACAATAGTAAATCAAAACAGTTCATCTATTGTGGCTATTTATTCTACAGCAACTTCAGTTCAAGCCATGCTGGTAGTTTTTCTAGTGCCTTAAATCAAACAGCAGGTATCTGTGGCCCGAAGTTAAGAAATGTTAAACATCTGCCAATTTCCAAACTTGAAACATTGCAGCTGCCTGACCTGAAGGATATTTTACTATTAGTGTACCAGGAATCTCAGCACTACTGTCATGTGGCATTTTCACTATGAAATACATCATTGTCACTTCACAAAATGTTAAGTTTTAAGTAATTTGCAAAATATTTAGATCATCGTATTTTTCAATTCCTTATATTGGACACAAAAATACAGCCACACACAATTCAGTTTTACTTCTTAACAGACTGAAGACTTCTTTTGAGAGCTGGCAGTATCAGTGCATAGTTCAGCAGTCCATTCATCTAAACTATACTGGCACTATTCTTGCCGATGTCCTTTGGCCTATGAGAAAGTCCTACAAATGTAGACATAATGGAATAAAACTAATAATTCCTAAAAACAAATATTTAATTTCTGAATGTTAATGGTCTGGTACTTATGAGCATGACCTATTTAAGACTTCTGTCTTCCCTTCATCATCAGGTACTCCCAATGCCAAACAGAACAGAGGTTTTGATTAGCACTGGAAAACTGAAAGAGCTCGTGCAAATCACATTTTATATAACTTGCAACTGATTGTTGCATTTCCATAATTTATTGTTGCTCCTACAATTTGCTATTATATTTGCCCAGTTTGCAAATTCTGCTTCCAAAGTTAAAGACTTGCAGCATTTCACATCCTCATCCTACTAAAAAGCTATATTAATTTGGCAGGCTGCAAAGTATATTGCAATTAAAAGCTTGGAAACCACTCTGTTGCGATCAATCAAGATACACTTGAATTTAAGAACATCAATAATTGTGTTGAAGTCATTAGGATCGCTATGGGTCATGTTAGAGTATGTTGTACTTGGTGCATGTTCAGTGATGCACTATAATCTTCAAAGCTGCCCTGAAGATCATCCTGCAGAGCAGAATGAGTTGTGAAGACATCAAGAAGCACATTCTTTCCTTAGATTGGAAATTCATTAATAAACCTTGGACTTGATGATCTTGGTGGTCTTCTTCAATATTTAGGATTCTATGATCATGGATGAACAGCAACAACAAGGGTACCAATCTTTGAAGACATTAGTTTTGTCCAGAGCAAGCAAAATGTGCCATAAAACCCCCGAAAGTGTATTTTGTCTATGTTCTTAAACCAACTAAGGAGTCTTGGATGTTCACCTTACCTTCTCAAATAGCACTGTCAATCTAATATTTAGTCTTTTCTTCTCCTAACAGCCATCTCCTTAGGAAGTAAAAAAAGGAAAGAGGGAGCAGGATTTCAAGCATAATAATTGTACTCTCAGGTGCCTCAAATACTACATATCACAGCAGCATGTTTCTATCATTTCCACCTGTAAAAAAACTCCAGAATATGAAAAGCAAAGGCATTTAAAAATATCTAAAATGTTTCCAGAGTGGAGAGATTAAAGGAGACTCTCAGTCGGAGAACTTCTCTTTTCAAAGACCTCTCAGTTTCCCTGAGGAGCAGCTGTGGTGACAATTGTCCAGAAGAGGAGACAACAGAAAACACCATATGGAAAGCACGCGGAATGAGAGAGAAGTTGGGTTTTATGAGAAAAAAAATGCTATCTAGCAATTTTGAATATAGTTTGTTGTACTTCTCCCCCGAGCTGGCCATAGCAAAACTGTTGTGGCCTCTTCTCTGAATGTGAAACCCTTGCAGAACACCGCGGAGAGGCTTTAGCTCCGGAGAGCAGGAGTCAAGCACACGCCAAGGAACGGTCCCTGCTGGGCGTTGTTCAAACGCATTCATGGGGCTGCACCGCCCCCTGGTGGCGTGAGACACGGGTAAATGATCGAGAGACTCAATTCTTGTTTTTAAACAAATTTATATATTTACATAATGTATTCCTATACAAGGGAGCTTTTATCAGAAAATATCTTTATTAGGGGAAAACTGTCAAAGTCCTTCCTTGTTAAACAATGTCTACAATTCTCACGGACATTTTGTTCCATTTTTATTTTACAACAACCAATGTTTTTATGTTCAGGCGTTAACTTGAGATGGACTTTCTTACATTAATTAATAAACAGGTTATTTAAAATATCAATGATGCTGAGCTGATGGGAGTTAATAGTTTTAATTTAGTCATACATGTTTGTTAAGGAATGCAGTACCTCAGACTGGATGCTTTGCAAACTTTTGCCAAAATACAGGCGGTAGCACTGTTATTCTGTTTACTAAGGAATGTGATTCACCTAGATTAGATGTCAGATGTGCTTTTAGAAGTACCATCTGGAAAAACATTAGCATATTTTAACATGTATACGGTGAAAGCAACAAATCACTTATTTCCCCCAGGCCTCCAATCCAGCTGCAGATTATGGCCACGCATACTTAACAGCAGGGCAAGTTCACCTTTGCTTCAGCGACCCTCTGCCTCGGATCTTTGGCTCATTATCTCAGGGCTTATTTTCAAGTATTATAAGTGTAAATCAGTGGGGGGATCTGTCATGCAGTGATTATGTGAAAGTACAGAAATGCAGTCTTTAGGGCCTCCCTGCATGAAATGCTGAATATTCTGTCTCCTTTGCTCCTCTCTGGGGCTTTAAATGACAGAGACAACCAAGCAAGATTAAAATGTGTAACAGGAAAACAAATAGGTATTTTTATTATTTTAGAGGATCTTAGTGTCTTTGAAGCTGTGAAAGGCAAATCTTAATTAAGGATTTGATCACAGAAAACACTTGATCCTTTTTGTTCCCCTGATTTCTGTCAAGAGCAGTTAACACCTCACAGGAACTGTAAATATCTTGTTGAGCCATATATTTAATGTGCAATGCTGAGTTATTTTTTAGTATCTGTGAATTCCTGGGTTGAGCAAGTGATGACTAAGAGAATAGTATTTGTAATTTCTGTAAAGAAAACTCCTGTGAAGGGATAATGTTCTGAAGCTGTGATTCGACAACAATCAAGGATCAGCCCAATATTACCCTCATGGCCATGCCCTTCTCCTCCTGTATTTCCTTGTCTTTCCCTGGAGATGAGGCTTACACTTAGCCCAATCATCTGCTGGAATATTCACATCTTAAGATGCTATAAAATTATTTTCTTTTGGCTTTGGTTTGCTGGGTTGCCTTTTCAGGGTGGGGATGTAGGTTAGTTAAATTGTATCAGGAGGTGCCTTGTTCTTTATGATCCCAGTCAGAAAGGCGCTCAAATTCTATAAAATACCTCTTAAGATCCTGGTTTTTGAGACCACAATAAAAAGAAAAGGAAGATAGTATAGATAATCATATGACCCTTCAGATACTGGGAGCCCTGAGCTGCAGAGTATCGAACAGGTCTCTGACCACAGTGCAGCGTACCCTGCAGATCCCATCCATGGAAAAGTCACCCCATTTTGGTCACTGGAACTCTAACAGGATCTTCCCCAAGAAGCCAACTACATTCCTCATTTCTACTGCCAAACAGTAAGGATGTCCACCTGAGAACCTGCTCCACTGCTAAACAAAGGTGAGGCCAGGCAGGGAGTGTCATCACCTGTACCATGCAGGAGCTGCCACTATTCCAAAGAGCTGGCTGGTTTTCCCCTGTGGTAAGGGATCTGTGTGACACAAGCCAGCAGGCAGCACAGCACAGCCTGCACCCAGACAGCCATATAGTAACAATATGAACCAGCTGCACAAAATAAATAGTGAAATCCTTTTTAACAGAATGCTAAAATCAGACCAGCAGAGCAACATTTGCCCATGCCCATTTATGGTCTTATCAAATTTAATATTCTAAATTGTGGAGACATTGGACAAATAGCAAATGTAAAAATTGTACTTCTTTTACGGGAAAAATAAGTGAATTAAAAGCCTTTATCAAGATACTAAAAACTAACTTGATACAACAGTCATCTAAATTGAGAATTTAAACTGCTTCAGGCAGACAACATGTGAAATGTTGCTGCAAGGCATTATGTGCTATAATTTGAAACACCAAGGTCTAGTTAGAGGTGGGGGAACATTTCCAACACACCTGGTCTTTGATTTTAAAAAGATGCTTCTGGTACGTTTTGTACATTTTTACTTACCTAAACCAGATCCTTGAGGTTTTTCTATTCTTTTCTCAGTTAAGAAAAGTATGAATAACTGCATAGATGTGAAATAAGTACAGCATTTTTTAAGTTACATGATTAAAAACAAAATTTCAAAAGAAAATAAAAATTACACCACTATTGAGATAATCTCAACAAAGCAGGGCAGAGAAATGTATGACAATGTTTCTCATAGAACAATAGAATCATTTCAGCTAGAAGTATCCTGGAAGGTATCTGATCCAGCCTCATCTTCTAAGCAGTCACAGAAGAAAAGGCTCCAAGGTGGCAAAATGCTTTCATACTCATGGTTACAGGTGCCACTGAGATAATTACTGATCCTATGTTACAGAAAGAAGTTTGAAGGGCTCTCTTCAAACACTGATTACATTCTAAGAATGACCAAAGGTCAGGTAAGTGCAAAACAACTGAAAAAATATCTGAGGCAAAGATATGAACTCATGTATATGTAACACTCCAGTATGAGGTTTGTTTCCCCAGAAAGTAGTATTAAAGTATCTTTCTTATCAGTCTTCCTCTCAGTCTTTATACAGTTCATCATATTTTAGTTTAAAGTGCTTGCAAATACATCTCAGTTAATTCTGAGAGTTTTCTTGTGAAGTTAATTTAGTTTATAGCACAGTTCTGGTGCTCTGCTAAAATTGTAAAATCTCAAGATCAAATTCAGACTGAGTTCCCAAACATCTGGCAAAATAGTTCAACCACCTAGGAATCTGGCTTTTTTATCAGAAAACCATATTAGAATGCATTACACGATTGCTGTTTACATTAAAAGTTCTCTGAAACCGCTAAGTATAACTAATAGTATTTATTCATATTAGAAATTATGACTTAAAACATCTGTCAAATAAAACAGGTGAAGACTCTTCTTAGGGATTCTTTTCATCTCTATGGACCATTCCTATCAGTCTTGTAGTGCAGAGCCGTGGTCTGTAAAAATAATTTCAACTGCCAAATTTTTATAATAGATTCAACTTAATGAATATAGATCTTTATATGTGACCATGCAGAACATATTGTCAAGACTTTTTAGCCAGTTTTGAGACACTATAGTGTACTTCCTTCCTTTTGGAATTCGCAGTTTCTTCGTCTTTGGATATTCCAGTGGGAAATTTCCTTATTTGCCTTTAGATGTTTCTTTTTCTCTTTTTCTATTCACTTCCATGTCTTCTTTACTCTGCTGTCAAAATAGACATATACAAAATCCTGTGCATAATTTCTTAAACTACCTGCTCTTTCAGAAACTTTTTAAGAAGTAAATTTTCAACATAAACCACAAGATAGAGGTTCTAATCTCAGCTTTCAAGACAGTTGTAAAATGTATGAATGGTCTTTAGGGTATCTTGCAAATGTTTTGCAGCCTGAGTCCTTTCATGAATTCAGACCTTGGCTGGTTATTGTTCAGCCATTGCTGATGCTTCATGAACAATCCAGCAGAGAAATACATCAAACTCATTTGGTCTCTACTGTGTTTGGTGCTAGAATCCAAAATCTGCTTTTTGTAGCACCTTACTTTAAAGGCAGATACACATTTTGCTTTCATGTAAGTATTATTGTAAAAAAATTAGATAACACAGGTTAGTTATGCAGGCAAAGGTACATACCTGCAAACAACTAAAACTATTAACTGCTCTTTCAGACTAGTCAGCATTTATTAGAATCCTGCAGGTTTTGACTGAGGAAGTTTTACAAGCACTTTTACATTTTCTAGTTTCTAGACATGCCAATTCTCCTAAAAAGGCTGAATTGTAACCATTTCTATCAGTTACCTGAGTGGTTGTTTTAGATTTAGAGAATTGTTTTGCTTGTGGACTTCTTTTCCTCCAATTTGATGAATTAGAAGATCCTGAAGTATATGTGCCTATGGGAAAAACACACACATTGTTTCCTAATTTGAGCCACAATTTCAGGAAAGACTGCCTTAATCTGATATGTGAATTAAATATTACATTAGCTGAAGTTTGAATGAATGCATCAGATGAATCAGACATCACCTCTGAAACACAAGCTAATATTAAAGGCAGACTCTCTCTAGAACTGTAAAGATAATTTGTAATACTGTAGCATTTCCATGAGGCTCATGGGATCTTCCAAATGAGGAGATTCTGCCATGAACATCCTTGTTTTTAACAAAGGGAATGTTCCTGTGCTTAAGACCTTCCCAAAGGCATCAATAGTTTCTGTTTTATCCCTGCTTGTGAAAGCACGATATGCAAGACTATGTTATGTTTTTGTGCTAGACAGTTGATTGTGCTTCAGAATATGCTGCCTAATCACAAACCATTTCCTTAAAAATTTGGAAATGAATATTATTAATATTCTTCTGTTAATTCAATCTTAATGTGATTAATTGAAATTATTAATTTCATAATATTAATAAAATTTGCATTTTATACACAATGTGTAAACATTACCATAGTTTTCTGTTTGTGTCCAAAATCTCCTATTTCTGTCAGTCTGATTCTTTTTTCTGGAGCCTTTCTGACCATAGGACTCAGGTACTGCTGGGAAGAAAGGCAGCAAAATCATTAATGATTGCTCTTATGACAAAAATGCTGATTACCATTTTTACAAAAATGTTCTATCCTTTTTTAACCTAGAAATCTAATAAAATGCTTCACAAAACTCTTCACATAAAGAATGTTCTCTCTATAATCTCTATACTAGCCTGTTCACATTTAATGAAAGCAAACATTCAAAGAAAAAAATAAAGAAGACATAACTATTTGTCCTCAAGACAAAGCACCTATCTTGGAATTTGTTTCACTTAAATTTATTTGTGCTAAAATAGGCATTACTGTCTGAAGGAGGTTCCTATTATTAGAAATTAAGACAGGAAGGCACCTCAAAATGGAGAATCCACCTTAAGAGAGATGATTGAAACTGGCAAGATGAAATCACTTTCTTAACTTCTGATTCTTTAAATTATTTACCACTAAATCTGTTGACAAAGTGACAAATGAAAAAATATGATTATCCAGAGAAACCATGGACACAGAAAGTG
>VZTX01015505.1:0-35465 GCA_013400915.1 Pardalotus punctatus
GGGGAGGGGGCGGTGGGGGTCGTGAGGTGCCGGTCAGGGCGGGGGGACCAGGGAAAGCCTCAGGCTGGGAGCCCCGAGGGGGTCTCGGCTGGCAGGAGCGGGACAGAGCTCCTGAGCGTGCGGGAATTGAGGACACGGCCTTAGGCTGCACCACGGGAGGCTCAGGATGGACATCAGAAGGAATTTCTGCACAAAAAGGGTGATTAGATACTGGAAGGGGCTGCTCAAGGATGGGGCGCAGTCCCCATCCCTGGAGGTGCCCAAGGAATGACTGCGTGTGTTACTCGCAGCTCTGGCCTGGGTGACAAGGTGGGCATCGGGCACAGCTTGGACTCGATGGCCTCAGAGGGCATTTCCAACCTAATTAATTCTGTGATTTCTGATGGTACTGTGTGTGCCCCGGTGCATCCTGGGGATGTCTTTCAAAGAGAAATTCCCATGGGATGAGAGAGCCCGCTCCACCACCCTTCTACGTTCAGATTTTTTTCAGGACTCTGGAGCGAGATGTGGAGACTTTGCCCTTTTATTAGGAAGAAGTTCTTTCCCCAGAGAGTGGGGGGGTTGGCCAGGCTCCCCAGGGAATGGTCAAAGCCCCAGGGCTGCCAGAGCTCCAGGAATGTTTGGACAACGTTCTCAGGGATGCACTGGATGGGATTGTTGGGGTGTCTGCAGAGCCAGCAGTTGGATCAATGATCCTTGGGGATCCTTCCAGCTCAGGGTATTCTATGTTTCTATGCCCTGCACAGCTCTGAGGAGCAGGAGGTGTGAGGCTCCTGGCTCTCCAAGACACCTCTTGCCCTCCCCAGAACATGTTGGTTGATGGCAGCTGACAGTTTTGATGATCAAAAGTGTCAGGAAAGCAAATCTTGGAAAAGCTCGCTTCATCTCCTGCTTTACTTGGCTGTAGAAGTTGAGACCTCTGGAAGACAGTTCCTGCTCAGTTTGTTCCCACACCAAATTCCTGGCGTTTCAGATGCTCATTTTTTCATGTTTGTAGAATTTTGTATGTTCCTGTAGACAAAATTTTCTCAACCAAATGCCTCAATTTCAAGGCACTGAATTTCAAGGTATTTAAATAAGGGAAGACAACTAGATGAGGCGTGTGCTACCTTGTTGCCTTCAAATACAGAGGCTGTGACTGATAAATATTGTAGTTCCTTTAGGTAGTGCTGACTGCAGCACTAATTAAACGTGGGGCTTATGCGATATATTGGTGTATTAAATTGGATTAGCAGATTTGCTGCATGGTAATGTGCTGCTCCTCTTTTGGGGGATGGGTAGGAGCCAACATCAAGGTGCATCTTAAATCCTCAGGGTTTAAAGAGGGTGGAATAAATTACTGTTAAACCTGTTGTAGTGTTTGATATGAAAACTGTTTTCCTCAATTACCTGAACATATATGTGTGATGAGCCTAAAATAGACAATAGTACACAAGAACCAATGAATTGCACAAATCACACAGCATATGGTAAGGATTTCTAACTTATATATTGATTAACTACGTTTTTCAAGGAAATGTTCAATTTACACATTTGTGTATCTACTAGATGAGCTTTATAAAAGATGGGATTAGTAATATCATTAGTCTGAAAGCTCAAAACGTGTGTGGATTGGGTGCTTTACTAGAAATGAATAAATATGCTGTCTCTGATTGGTACTTTTCTAAGTGAGGTTTCTGGTAAATCTCTTCAATGTATGTTGCACCCTTTAGGCTCTTGTCCTGCACTCTTGTGATTAAAACAAACCATTCCTGTCATACTGATTTTGCATATAATTATTAAAAGAATTGACATGTGACAGAACAGCCTTAAAAATCTTCTAATTTTTAAGGGTTTTTTCCTTAAGGCAACACTGTGCCTTCCATCCTCACCAGGTTCTGGTGCATGAGGCTCTGTTTTGAAAGTGCATTTATTTGATGTTCAGTTCTGACATACTTTGGAGCACAACAGAAAAATTCTTAAATTGATTACTTGGTTTCCTACCTGGGCTTAACTTCTTTGATGTTCTCAGGCATTGAAATAAATCATCTGTGATAGTACAGCAGTTTCGCTTTATGTGCACTCTTGTTTTAAAATCATGGAATTACAGAATAGTTTGGGTTGGAAGGGACCTTAAAGTTCAGCCAGTTCCACCCATGGGCAGGGACACCTTCCACAATCCCAGGTTGCTCCAAGCCTGGCCTTGGACATTTCCAAGGACAAGGTATAAAATCCATGTAGGATTTTATAGCAGTTAAGTCTAGACATAACTCAAATCTTATTTTATTTTTTTGTCCCTATGCAATATGGATAGGCATTAAAAAATCCATTTCTTGCCTGTGTGCATTACCGAAAAATCTAGAAAGAAATGTTAAACCTGGCTTGCAGTTTTGTTGGAATTAACCAACAGGACTTACAAGTACTGAAAGCTGATAGAAAGTGGGTAAAGGACTGAGATTTTTTTTCCTTTAAAACAACAGACTACAACATTGGAGAGTGAGTAATATTCTGGTAATACTTTGCAGACTTTTAGCAGGGATCGCTTTCTGCTGTGATTTCCACTTTGGTTCCCCTAAGAGTCAATCATGGAGTAATTTGGGTAGGAAGAACCCTCAGGAAGTTGCGTAGTCCAACCTCCTGATCAAAGCAGTATTGGCACTGAATTCCAACCAGGTTGCTCAGGGCTTTGTGCAGTCAGACCTGAAAACCTCCAGGGATGGTGATGGCCTGACTCCTCTGGGCAACTTGTTCCAATATTTGACTGTTCTCGTGATGAAAATGTTTTCTGTGTGTCAGGTTCAGATTTCTCATTGACTCATATTGAAATGAGAGTCGAAATTACAACAGATTTGGGGCAGCAATTAGGTTTGTATATTTTGCTTAATATGTAGCAAGGAAAAACTGCAAGTTCTTGGTAGGACTGGCTTAAAATATTTTTAAATAAGTAATTGTGTGTGAACTGTGCTTTGTATCAAGACTGTTGCACAGTAGAACTTGATTTGTTTCACTTGTGTGTTGTCAGAAAACTGCTCTGAGTGTCAGTTACTGCTTAATTTCAAATCATTTTTTGTCCTCAGTTCAGTGTCTGCCAGCACCAAATATTACTTGCAGAGATCACCTTGGCATAGAGAAAGTCTTTACAGGACAGGAAGTTGGATTTTACAAGCCTATAGAGTGTCGCAATGTGTGAGTACTGTTTGGTTTCGAACATCTGATGTTTGTCCAAAATCGTATGATGTGTTGGCAGAAGGAAAATAAAAGTAAAATAGAACCATACACATTGTGCATTAATTAATCCTCTAATAAACACTATAAGGATGCAGCACAGGGTCATGGAATGGTTTGGGTTGGGAGGGACCTTAAAGCCCATATTATTCCATCCCCTGCCATGGCCAGGGATGCCTTCCACTAGACCAGGTTGCTGTAAACATGCATGCTCATAGGGAAATAAGTCTCTGCCTTCACTTTTTTTTTTGGTTAGTTATGTTTGTGTTTTTGCTTTACCTTATTATTTTACCTTTGCTTTACTTGATACTTCAGCTTGGCAAAATTTTGTTCCAGATGCTGAGGCCACATTTCACGTGTGCTTAAAATCAGCACAGTCGCTGGAAGGAGCTATTGGGGACACCCTCCATCCCCTTCCCTGACAGACCCCAGGACATCAGGGAACTGGTCTGGGTTTGAGCTGACTTGGATCAGTTCCCCAGTTTGAGTCACAGTACAGTGGCTTCAAGTGCTTGTGCTAGTGCAGGGCTGAGGGTGACTCAAGGATAAAAAGGAGAGGACAAAGGAGGCTGGACAGGGCTGTGCTGCTCAGTGGTTCATGCCAGTTTAAAGTGTGCCTGTAGCTGCAGCTGAAGCTGTATCATGCATGAATATTGGGGGAGCTTCAATACCTCTCCAGTTCCCCCCCAAAAATCTCTATAAGTCTCTATTTTGAAACAACTTTTGTGTTTAATCCAATCCTCTATGTCTTTTAAGAGCCTGTTTCTGGTACGTGAATGATGGACCTCGTTTTTCTAAAGCACATTGTGAATGATGGGGAGCTCTGGATACCAATAAATGTTCCAACTGGCCAGTGCTAATGATCAGCCAGCACCTGTCACTACCATTTGTTTCCTTTTTTTCTGGGATTTGCACTGGAACCTTTTTCTTTGGTCTTACTGGACTCTTTGGAAATTCAAACTCCGGTAATACTCACTGGGTATTCCCTGTCACTCTAGTGGGCAAATAACTCTGATGTGCTACTTGCAGTTCAGTAATTTGCCTAACTCAGAAGTACAGCTCTGCCTCTTAGTTTCATAAATATTTTCTCTGTATTTAGTCTTCTCAGCAGTCAAAGCTCAGCAAACTGAAGAAAACATATTATTACATCTAATCAAATTTAAATGCCAGCAAAATAGACGTCAGTCACATTTTTGTCCAGAAACAATTGTGTTTCAGTCCCATCTGTGATGGGGACTGAGAAGAAGATGAGCTATACTAGTTTAATGAAATTGCTTCCTCTTTAGATTAGATGGTAATTCTTATGTTTGGAGGTTTTTTGTATACATGTATTTTTGGTTTAGTGTATTTTCTAGAAACATTTTTTAAAGGTGCTTTCCTTACATTTATTAATTAAAAACCAGGTCTGTAGGCAGAGAAATGTCATCCTTGTTACAGTGTCTATTACTTGATCATGACTATTATTTATGATGAATAATCAATGGTTCCACTGCCAAAAGAACTTGCTGTGGCTTTTCTAGTCTCACGACTGCTGGTATGGCAGAAAGAGAAGAAAACCCTTTTTGGACTGAAAATTCCAGTAAAAAGAACTGTGAATGTAGATAGAGTTACACAAGCATGTCCTTCATAATGTCCTGAAACCAGTACAAAATGGCAGCAAGATGAATATCACCATCCTTTGTCTGTACACTTATTTAAAAAGTGGTCCAGCCACTGATGGACCTTTTATGAGGCATTTTGAATGTTACCTAAGTGTTAGAAACATTGTTTTAAGCAGGGATCTCCAGCTCAATATTACAACACTAACCCTGCTTTTCTACTGCTTTTTGGAGATTTTCCAGCATCTTACCTGAGTTTTGGTAGAAACTAACTGTAGAAATAACTGCACATAATTTAACCAGAAAATTAATTTGAGAAGGCATCTTCCCATAGCAGGATTGTCCCAGCATGGGGACAGCAGGTGAATCTCTGTCCCCAGCTTTTGGAAAGGACAAAAGTTGTCCTTAGCCAAAACTGTAATTTAGTTTTGGTTAAGTTCTGGGATCCAGTTATTTTAGAGCAAGACCAGGAGATGTAACATTTTTGTGTAAGTGGATGTGTTCCAGTTCAGTTACTCCTAGTAATAATTCAAGGAAAAGCTTGTAAGGTTATTCCAACAAAGAAGTACTGGGAGTCAAGATTACTTAGGTTTGGCTTTAATATGATGTTTTGGAGGTAGATCTTATTTTTTGGCCAAACTCCAGAATCCCCCAGATTGGCATCTATCATATATTTTACTTAGTATGTGCAAGCTCTGATGCTGCAGACCTGAAAGGTCCATTGTTCAGGTGTTGTTCCTGGGAAGGAGGCCATGAAATTGTTCTCTGTGAAATTTTTGGGGCTCAGTATGAACAGGTCTTTGAGCAGAGCCAAGAGACCCTGAAAGAGCAAACTGCAGCAGCACCTGCTCTTGTCAACTGCTCTGGAAGAGCTGGGAGGAAGAGTTTTTAACATGGCAGCTGGAAGAAATGTATGCAGAAAAAATAGAGGTTGGATGAGGCTGAGAAGCAAGAGAAAATCAAAAGAGGAACTGACAAGAAATTGCATCTTTTACCCAATTGTAGAAATTCCTTCAGATGGATGTGTCATTTTCCTACTCATTGGTTTACTCTTTGTGCATGTTTTTATCTGAAGGAGTAAGGCAAAGGAAACACAAGAGTGGATGCAGCTTTGTTTGTTACAGTATTCTCATGCTTCCCCTTCATAGTGGATTTCTTCTGCCCATCAATTTGATGTTGACAAGGTTACAGAAACTGTTGTGCTTTCAAAAGCATCTCAGTGCATAGGCAAGTGCTCAGTTTATTACTAGTTGTGATCAGGAACAAAATTAAACTGTGTTCCCATTTTTTTATGTAACAGCTCTTTTTATGCTTTTGTGTCCTTGGAGGGCTGTTGACACTTTGTAGTTGATAAACAATTTCTAACAGTTTACCTCAAGTTTTAAATAAACCCATTAGTGCTCTTTCCAGTGGAAACAAGACAGTTCTAAAGATGATAATTTACATTACATTAGGTTCCAGGAATGCCCTGTGTGTTCCGTGTTGCTAATAAACACCAAGTAACAAATACTGAGGTAAGAGTCATGATTTAATCACTTAATGTTGCCATTAGGTTTTAAAGTCAGTAAATTTAGATAATAAGCAAAAAAAGGTAGGTCTTTACTTGGCATTGAAAATGCTTAATAAAAGTGCTTGGACTTTTGTCAGCTACTGTCTTTTTGAAACTGTTTTATTCAACTGTCAACCAAGAGTTTAATTTGGGCCTGTTAAATAATTGCTGGCACGTAGTCGTGCACATATCAAAACAGTGAATTATTGAATATTTTTCAGTTCTAATTACATTTGGGTTCGCTGTTCAGAAGCTCGCTGTTCGCCGAGGCAGCAATTCCAGCATTGAGAGCGATATGTTTTTAGTTCCCTTATGTTTTTAGCTCCCTTATTAGTGCAAAGTTCTCCAGCAGGGACTGCAGTAACAGGTGGTTTGGTGGCTGCATCACTCCAGCTGTTGGCAAGAATGGTTCCAATTAGGATAAATCTGAAAAAGTCTGTTCTATCTGTTTATTTTGTATGACTAACCATGGGAAGCTTAACTTGAGAGTGCCTCTCTACCCCTGTGCATCTTTGTACTGTCAACAGTTCTTTTCATTATGAGTTCCTGCCATTTACGGTGTAATGAGTGAATCCATGACTTACTCTTTTTGTTGAATCCTTCCTGCAGCTTCTTCAGCCAGTGGCCATGGTTCATTTCTCCTTCAGCTCTCTTGGCAATTACTGTCTCTGCTGACATCTCACCTGTCTGTCCTGTTCCTCTCGATTTGGCTGCGTGTGAGACTAATGCCTGCAGACAGTATTCACACACCTCCTGGCTTCCTGGGCTTGTCTCAGTAGGGCTGAACTGTTAGGAATTGCTCTGTGAAGCTGGGGATGGATCAGCAACTGAATTATGTCTTGACAAGAAATCATCATTTAGTTTCAGAATAATCTGTATTCTGCAAGAGTACACTTGAGTTGCAGCAGCTGAGGTTCCTTTATGGAGGATGCCTTCCCAGTTTGAAAGCTTAACATTATCAATTCCATGGCCGTTAATTGAAGATAAATAACAAGTCTGTTGGTTTTTTTTTTTTTAAAACTGGAGCAGCAGGAAAATGAGTCACTACTTTAACAGTCAAAAGTATGAGTGGATATATTTTGCAGTCATTATCTACATTGCTTGTTTCTTTTGGCAGAAATGGATACTCCTACAAAGTGGCAGTGGCTCTGTCCTTATTTCTTGGATGGCTGGGAGCAGATAGATTTTATCTAGGCTATCCTGCATTAGGTAAGTTTATTCCTTATTTTTGCTTTGAGGTAAAGCATAGTGTTATGACCGAGTTGTAACTTCATATTTTGAGTAATGAAGGCTGACAGTCACGGTTTTAATATTTACAACTAGAATCCTTACTTCATTGTCAAGTGAGATAAAATACTGCATTATCCTCAGCTTGCTCTTCTATTGGAGTGGTGACAAATGGAGATATCGTTGTCCAGCAGATAAAATCCTAATAAGAAAATGTGGTTATTGCTGCTCAAAGTTTTGCTTTGCATTGATGTTTACCACAGCATTGTTTGTGAATCACTGGAGCAGAAGTGGCTTTGACTCACGTGCGTGCCATAAATGAGGCTTGACTTTACCAGGAAAAAAGTGGACAAATTTTACAGTAAACCTGGTGTTTTGGGAGATGGAATTCATTCTGGCAAATGCATACCTTCAGGACAACTCCTGGTGTTAGTAACAATTCTGCAGAAGCTGGGACTTTTATTAAGACACCTCTCTCTCTGGGTTTTAGGACCTGATTCCTAGGGTGATGGTGCCACTGGCTTTTAAATAATGGAAATACCTGAATATATTAGAACTGTCTTCACTGGCCCTGTTTCTGAGCTGGACAAAGGGAGTAAACTTAAGTGTAGATAGGATAGAGCAATGATCTGGAAAACGCTCGATGTGTTGGTGTCACTTCAGCCAGAAATTTTATGTTTCTGCCCATTAAATGCAAACTCTTTTTAATTACATTATCTGTCTTTCTCTATAATCTTGATTAACATCCATGCCTTTTATCCCTGAGATTCTATAATTAGCATTTACTTTGTCCATCTGTTTTACAAAAAGATACATTTTTGAAAGCAGTCAGTAAGGTGCATTATTTTGTTGTACCACTGGATTTGGAATAATAATAATGTGCAGTAATTATTTTTTAATATATTGTGGTAATATAGGTTCATAAATCCTTAATTCTTTTACAGAAGTTCTTTATGGCTGACGCTTTAACCCTATTGGATTATACTGTAGCCAGTAGCAAAAGTTAATATTTAAAATTAAACTCTTCCAAAGCTAAGTTTTCAAGCTTTTGAAAAGAAGGCAAAAGCAAATAGGTAAGAACAGAAAAGAATAAAAATCAACACATTGGATTCCTTGACAGTGGATGATTAGGGATTTTTTAGGTCACCTGTGCCTTGGCAAAAAATAGTTAAGAAAGGTTAATAGCATTGAAATATTCTTTGCAAGTGTAATGAAGGCTGTAAATGCTCTTTGGTGTATTTTTTTCCCTTCTCTTTTGTTTAAAGAGTGCACAAATACAAACAAGCTATTGAGTATGAAGAAATCAGGAAGGCAACCTCTTCCTCTCCCACACACTGTGAACTAAACCATGAGTTATTACTGCAGAACAACACTATTTTTTCCCTCCATGCTTTAGAGCAGTTTATTTTCTCTGTATGATCTGCTTGTGGGGAGGCAAGTGAGGAGGAAGAAAAAACCCAACTTTACCCTGCACTCCAGAAATAAATGCCAGGTTCAGAATCAGTTCATTCCTGAAGTAAAGTGGAGCTGCTGCAGTGGTAAGATATCTGCTGGGTTCCCAAAATTCCAGCTGGCATGTTCCATGGGCAGGGACACCTGTAGTTGCAGTGTTTTAGGATTTTCCTTTCTCTCTCATGGAGAATATAGATAAACTGTGCTTTCTTAATCTCTGTGTTTTGTGTTAGAGGTGTACGAGCCATAACCAATAGGTCTTTGGGGGTGGATTGTCTTTGGCCAATAGACACTTGTTTATTACTGTGTATAAAAAGAACTTCTTGTAAATAAAACCTTCTTCTTGGCCATCTTGAAGCCTGTCTGCCTGACCTCTCTACCTGCTTCCACAAATCCCACCAACAACAGAAAAGCAAACCATAGACACCTTCACTAGATCAAGCTGCCCAGAGCTCCATCCAGCCTGGCCTTGGACACTTCCAGGGATCCAGGGGCAGCCAGAGCTTCCCTGGGCACCCTGTGCCAGGGAAGGATGGATGTGGGCTTTCCTTGCAGTCAGCTGAGAGACAAACCCAGGCCGTGGGATGCCCCTCCTGCGGTGTGGGTGCAGTTATTGCCCTCCTCTGCCCCATGTGCACCCCATAAACCGGCCTGGGGGAGAGGAGGTGGTTTGTGGGACACCTTGCTGCTTTGGAGAGAGGGAATTAACCAAGATGTTTGTGAAGTGATACTCGCAATATGTATAGTTCTCACTGGATTATATTCATTGTACAAGAAACTATTGATGTTAAAAAAAAAATAATTTTAAGGCAGCCTCTTTTTTCTGAAGGCATTTTGCAAATGAAGTCTGCCTTGCAGGACAACTTCCAATAAAACATTCATCTGTCAGTTGCCATTCCCATATATTTTCTATTAATCTTTCATTTATTTGTATAAAAACCAACATTTTTGAATACCAGTTAAAAAGAAGTGTTTATATATTTTTATATATATATTCAAAACAAATTCATATTTCAGCAAAAATTTGAAAATTTTACAAAGGATTATTTTCCAAAGTTGCATGTTCTGAAAATCAAATCGCTATGTGCTGCAATTCAAGAGGTGGTAGAAAGTCTCTATTCATAAGTAAATTTTGCAGCTCAGGTTGGATTTTTTTTGTCTGTGCCTCAGTCAAAGGAACATTTCAGTAACCTGATAATCAACTTTTGCCTTTCCTTGTTTAAGAATATTTATATGTTAAAAGAATTAGTTGTTAATATTTAAAATCTCTAAAGTGCATTCAGGATGTAGAAATATGAATATGTGGTTTTTTTCCCCTAATAATTAAAGCAGTTTAGGTTTACTTCTAGATAGATGTATATATATATAAACACACACATTTTGTGAGATGAAGAGAGAGTTTGGATGTGATTGCCACCAGTGATTAAATCCAAGTGATTGCTTAAAGCTACATTAAACTTTATTTTTCTTTTTTAGGTTTGTTAAAGTTCTGCACTGTAGGATTTTGTGGAATTGGGAGCTTAATTGATTTCATACTTATTTCAATGCAGGTAAGTCAGGGCTTTCAAAACAAGACACAAATCTGTGTTTTTTAAAGCGTTTTCTTTTTTTATTATTATTACTTTGTTAGCATTTTGGCCTTAAGAACCATTGGGTATTGAAAAATCAAGGCATTTATTTTTGCTCTGTTTGTAGATTGATATTGTAGAATATAGACACAAAATATCCATATATTTCCTGTCAGAATTAAAAATTAGATGAGCTGTCTATAAAGACTTACAGTGAATAGCATGGAAGCTATAGCACCATAAATTGACTTGGTCAGAGCCTCTTTACGGGAGGCAGTGTTGGACTCAGCGTGAGATGTCCTGCTGTTCCCAGAATCCTGAAGTTCTGGGTTTGCATGTGCTTTATGATGAAAGAAGACACTGCCACTTCCCTTTTCCACCTCTCCTGCAAATCCAAGCCCCACATCACCTGAGAGCTGTGAGTGGGGGATCCATGAGGGTCAAATCCCCAGATGGAGTGGCATCCTGTCACATCATGTAATTGCCAAATTGTTTTATTCAACAGCGCAGCCATTTAGCGTGAATTGCAAATTGGCTATGATGAACTCAAAATCCATTGTGGATATGGGAGTTGTTTCTATGGGTTTGTAGGAAAATATTTTAAAAGTGTGCACTTTGTATATGTCTTTTGTATGCGTTCTCCAATTCCTTTCTATGCTGTCGCAGTGATCTTGCCTCAGAACATTTACAGATCCATTTGAGAGTATCTTTCATCTCTCCTTGTTGATCTCCCTGGTGACTCCACATCAATTTAGCACTTCCAGAACAAAAGCTCCACGATCTTTCCTCCTTCTCTTCATTCCTTACCTGTTCAGTATTTCAAAGACACTTGTCATCAGTCTCATTCTCTGCTGCCGACCCTCCTTTGTTCAGGAAAAGTGGTTTGGAGCCCACTCATTTGTTAGGCTGGTTTTGAGACTCAAATCCTCATCGGATTAACCGAGTCCCAGTGCCTGGCTGTGTAATTTGGTTGATTAGAAGCCCAGGGGAAATGTTCCTTCTGAGACCGCACTCGCTAAAACAGTTAAACTGCAGCATAACTTCAAAATAAATCTAGTTTCTGTTTGACTAATTAAGCATGACTAATTTTATGATGGGAAAATTAGCAGTAATTGAGACATTAGCACAAAGTATATATTTCACTTCATATTGAAAAGTCTTGGTTCTTTTTTGTGTTGCAGATCGTTGGCCCTTCCGACGGCTCCAGTTACATCATAGATTATTATGGGGCCAGGCTGACCCGGCTCACCATTACCAATGCAACCTTCAGGAAAATGCAGACCTATCCCTAGCTCTGGCAGAGAGCATCACAAATCCATAGGAGCAGCTTATTTTTACAGCTGGATCCAGTCATCCACTGGAATTGCTGAGGACTTACTGATAACACCTTGTCAGAATGGAATATTAAATGCATGGTGAACAAAGATAATAAAAATGTGAAAGTTCCTCAAGTGAACAAGTTTACCTCAAAGGTGGAACTTTGGGACTGCTCTGTTTCTGGGAGCACACAGGTTGTTGCTAAATTATATAATTTGTGAAATGTGCAGATTTGCAATTTGCACTGATGTTGTGTCTGTGTCATTTAAAGTGTTACAGAGAGCTGCAGGAAGAGTTGTTCCCAGCAAATATTCTGATATTTATTCCATTGAAATTGGTAAGAGTTTTAGCATGGATGGGCTAGGATTACACTTGGGGTCTGTCCATGTGGCAGTTTGGAAATTAACTTAAATATCCCAAACCACACAAACTGCCTTTTTTTCTATCCTGTTAAAATCCAAATAGCCCCAAATATTAGGCTTGTGTAGCCTGTGAAATTTTGTTAATTGAAATAATTATTTCTGTAAATTTTGGTCAAGTTGCAAAATTTGGTCAGTGCTGATCAACAGTAGAAATATGGATGCATCAAAAATAGAACTGTAGATGACACGTCACAAAAAAGGAGGGTGGATGTTGGGGTGCCCTGAGGTTAAAAAAGGAAATAATTGTTCTGCTTATTTTGATTTTTTTTTTTTGTTTCCTCTCTTGCAACCATCCATAGTAAAATAAATACCTTTTTCTGAAAATAAATTGGTGTGTATTTTACAGCTATGGAGTGTCAAAAGAGTGAATTCTTTGTAGTACTAAAGCCCTTAAAAGGCTCTTTTTTTGGATCACTTGTGTTGCAGTGAAATAAGTTCAGTGTCTTTCAAAGCTGTTTGACCAAAGTCTTTCGGACAACCAGGATTTCACTGGATGTTTCTTTCAGGAAAAGTAATGTACTCACAGAGACAGAAAACATGTCAACAAAATCTTCATGCTCTTTGACCAATTTTAAGCATTTTCTTCACCTTCTAATGAAAACTGGCACTAACTGAGGGAGAAACCACCCCACAGAAACTTTAGTGTAATCTGATTTTTACAAAAATTTGCACTATTTTGTTTTTCAGGTGAAACTTTCAACCTGTCATTAATATATCCAAAAACTGTATTTTTAAGGGAATTACCAAAAATGTGATTCCTAAATTGATTTATGAAAGCACCGTTTGTGGGCTTTAGGCTCTTTTTAACCTACATTAAGCCCAGCGCACAGAAAGCTTTGTAAAGAAATCCTGTTTTTTCCCCAAATCAGCATAACCTGACATGTCACGTAATGAGAATAAACCACAAGGAATACTTTGTGCTTAACGTTAATTCTTTCCTTCACGCAAGAAAGATGTGGTTTTGGAATACTTCCTACCATGCATTTTCCTTGTGGGTTCAAAGAGACAAGAACACTCTGTCAGCTCCATTCCCTTGCCTGATATTTGTTCTGTCTCCCTTTGGTCTCTCTCTCACTGAATGCTCTTTGTGCACATCAGTTTTGTTCCCTGAAATACTTTGAAAAACAGACAGGAAGTGGATGGAAAATAGATGTTTGAATCAAATACAATCTCCTGCCTAAGATCATCCTGTGACTTGTCTGCTTTTTGTTTTTCCACCCTGAAGCTGATAATGAAGCTGTGAAAATACGAAGATGTCATAGATGTTTTAATGAAAAAATAGCCTTGGGGCAACTTATCACACAAGATTCCATTCTAAAATGTGTCTCCAGGTGTACAAGTAGCAGAGGGCTTGACTTGGTGATTTCAGCAATCCATGCTGGGCTTCGTTATCTAAAAAAATTCCAGGAGCTATTTCCTTCCGAGGTCCATCAGATTGTTAATTGCTGAAGCCGAGCAGCCAGCAGCAAGACCTGCTAGTCCAAGTTGCAGTTCCTGTAGAAAGAGGAGTGAAAGAATCCAGGGAATCAGAGCTGCTCTGGGATTCTTCCGGAGCCTGGGTTGTGATCCAGGGCTGCCCACGCTGGGGCTGCCCTGCTGTGTCACCGTGGGCAGGAGCAGCCACAGGGGCTTCTCTCCCCTTCAGAAGGGATTCCCCTTCATCCTCTGTCCTGTCCTGACAACTTCCCACCTCAGCCACCACCCTCTGCCATGCCTGGGAAGCCTTTTAGGGATGAGTGCCGCAGACAGCTGAACCTTTGGGAATTCCATGGGCTACTGTGGGGTTGTGCTGTCTATATGAACACACAGCGCTGAGTTTCTATATGCTTGTTCAGCTGCCTAGCTGCAGTGGAGAGAGGGTTAACTGAGCAAGCAGATAATGCTGCAGGGCCAGGAGACAGTTAGTGAGGTCTTTGTTTTCATCTTGTAATTGTCAGATATGGCATGTTTACCATAAGGGCTGTGAAAAGTGTGATGCGAGATGTAAAGCTGTCCCACTGTGTTAATAATAAATTGGCTGCAGTAATATTTATCAAAATGTCTGTCCAATGATGATTTTCTGTGTTGCTGCCTGCTTTAGCTTTCTCCTGTCAATCAAGTTGTCCATCCCAGTCTTTCTGTAGTTCTGATTGCATTGGGATAATCTTCTCTCGGGGTTGTTTTCCCCAAAACAGTTGCAAAGCAATGAAAATAATTAGACAATGTTCTATGTCGTCCTCCTGCCTCAGATAAAATGATATCTGCTGGCCTTGCAGATAGTCAGGAATCTTTTCAACATTCCAACAAGGCAGAGAAGTGTTATTGTGTATCTGTAAAAATAAAGAACATATAAAGTAAAGGCCAGAGTTTAAAACAAGAGTTTGAAGTGCCCAGCCTTTAAAAACTAAGATAAAACTGTTCCCTGAAGATGTTGCAGATCCAGGCCAGGCATTAAATCCAGATCTTCCCAAAACACCAGTGCAATTCAGTAATTTCAAAAATGGCTCTACAAACTGTCCTATTCCCACCCCCCCCCACACCTTTTTTTTTTTTTAATGTCCAATTTAAGATTTTCTGCAGTGTGCTTAACCATGATCTGAAGGAGTTGGGAGAAACATCCAGCTTTGGGCACTGCATGGTGCAAAAGTGGTGGCACTTCAGTGTGCTGAGTGCACTAATAAATGACTCTGGGTTGCATTCCTTCAGCTGGGTTAACCTGTGCATCTCGCACTTGTGTTTAGAGCTCATTTTCATTGAGGTTTTTTACAACAAACTGGTTATTCCTCCCGGGATTTAAATCACAACTCTGCTAGGGAAACTTCCTGTGACAGCATTTTGTTATCCTCACCGTTTCCCTCGCCACCACCACCCACCACTTATTACATGAAGATATCACTGCTTCTTTCAGGACCTGATAACACCTTAAATGTTAGCTTTTATTCTGTTTCCAAGGATGTATTCCTGTACGTCTGCCAGTAAAACTTCTCAGCTCCACAGGAAGGTCTTTGTGTTTGAAATGCTCCCTTAGAATTTTTTTTTTGAGAACATCTGTTGTCACCCCATCAAGGATTGTTTCCTTTGTTCCTCAGGAGTATATTCAGTTATATTTGCTTGCACAGCTCTGTCTATTCAGTCTGCTCCCATCTCCTCTCAGTGTTTTTGAGGTTTTTTTATTTTTAGATTCATTAGGTGTTTAGGCCATCTCTGCACTGCTGCTTGCTCTGCACTTTTCAAACCTGCTTCCTCCTGAAAGTGATGTTACAAACAATAAAGTTGGGTGCTCAAGCACCCAGCTGGGGAAATTCCAAAGGCAAGACCGTGCATTTCCATTGCTCCATAGGACTGTTGCTAATTGTGTGATTGCTGATTATTTCACCAACGTATCATACAGACTTCCAACCTCAGTGTCATCCCTAACTGCTCTCCCATTTTCATTATTATAAGTGGTCACTATGTGGCTTCTTTAAAAAAACACACCATTTAAATTCATTTAAATCATGCTCTCTAACCAGCTACCTTGTTCTGGGTTCAGCATCAGAGTCTGCCAAAAAGTGAAATATAAGAGATTGTTCTGTTTGCATCTTCTGCCTGAATCCGAGGAGAAAAAATAGCTTAACTTTAGGCATATGCTTAAGTGTTTTGCTAGACTGAAATATGATCAAGACTCTTCCCACTTTCTTCCTCTCAATCCATCTGTGATACCCAGAGAACCTTCCTAATCTCTGGGAATTATAAGAGAAAATTACATTCTGCAGGGGAGCCTCAGCACTGACAGCGTGAATAGCTAATGGTGTTTGGTACAGTTCTGTGGCATCCCACCTATCCCAACTTTTTGTCACCCCAAAGCTGCTTTTTGTCGCTTTTTGTCGCTTTTTGTCCACGTCCCAGCTCCCTTTGGGCATCCTGTCCCAAATCCTCAAGTTCTTCCAGGAGGAGGTGGACTCTGCATCAACCGTGCGGAAACGTCAGTGCATCGGATCAGGGAATCTGTGATAAATCTGTGATAAATCTTTGCAGAGACCCTCAGTGGGGCAGGAATGGTGTCACGAAGATGCTCCAGTTCCTGCGGGAAGCGTCTGAAAGTCAACCCCGCGTTGTCTCTCTGCCTTCTGCTTCCTGAAGGTGGAGCCAAACCCCCTGCGAGATCCCCAAAGCTTCCCGACTTGTTCTTTATCACAGCCCGGACTCAGCACACCGGTATTTTTCCTTGCACAACGGAGGAAACTGGAAAGTGGCTGCGAGGATTCTGTCTGGCCAAGATGCATTTTGCTCTGTGGATCTGAGACTGCAGCAAAGGGAAGGAAATCCAAGGATAAAAAGGACACTCTCAATGCTGCTCGCGCCGTGTGTGATGGAGATCTGGTTCCGTACGTTCCCAACAAAATAAAGTATTTTTAAAAAATTCTGCTTGTCTCAGATACAAGCTCCTCGCTTTTCCCAGGGTTTCTGACCGTAACTCTTTGTGCTTCATAAAAATCTCGGCCATCCACGTGCTCCAATAACTCTCCATGATCCATTTGAATGGCTGCTTTCAGGACTGCAGTGCTCTCCGAGCCGCACATTCCTCGGGCTCTGCAGATGCATATGACACAGCAGAATTTTAGGCAGTATAAGAATTATAAAGCTCAGTTTCCATTACTGTAATTGCTATATAAATCCTACCTTAGAACAGGCCTGTTTAACCTTGGTTTGAGCTGAAACTTGGTCCAAGTCTGATTAAGTTGAGCACCAAATTTTTATTTTTTTTTTCCCCCCACGTTCTTTTCTCTGCAGTATCATAACTTAGTGGGCAGCGGGGCGGGGAGGGAGATGGGATCCAGCTCATCCTCTGCGCCCTGTCCTGCCAGGGGGTGGCTGCAATCCGGCACTACCTGTCCCCAGCCGAGGGCAGGATGAAACGAGCTGTGCGTTTTGTTCCCTGGGAAAAGCACCGTTTCTCCCCTTGGAACCTGTGCCTGCTCTCGTGCACAGCTGTGCTCAGAGCAGGTGTGGGAGACGGCTCCGAGTGCTGGGGTAAAACTTCAGAGCCTGCCCCTCTCCGGGGGGGATGGAGCAGGAATTCCCATCTTTGGTGTCATTTGCCACCCTCTCGATGACAGTTGGGTGCCCTGGAGTTTCTGCCTTGGGGCACTGAGGTGCCTGGAGCTGCCTTTGGGTCAAAACACTCAAAACTTGGGACAGGACAAGGAGCAGTGGGGTCAAAGCGAAAGGGGGGAAATTTAGGTTCGATTGCACAAGAAATTCTTGCCTGTGAGGGTGGAGAGGCCCTGGAATGGAATTCCTGGGATCCCTGGGGGTGTCCAAGGCCAGGTTGGACACTGGGGCTTGGAGCAGCCTGGGACAGTGGAAGGTGTCCCTGCCGTGGCAGGGGTGGCACTGGATGAACTTTAAGGTCCCTCCCAACCTAACCCAGTCTGGGATTCTGTGATTGGAAAACTGAGGAGGAAGTTGTCAGCACCGTAGGCAGAGGCTGGTGATGTCCTGCTTCACTGCTGGAGCTTGCCAGGCTCCCTTGTAGGCCAGGGAGCAGCTTTGATATGGATCACCATGATTTGCTCCAAAGAAACTCTGGCCTCGCATTTCCCATGCCATAAACCTGTTCTGCAGTGCCTGCTTTGCCCCTGAGTCAGTAAAGCCACAGCAATGTATTTATTAATGCATTCTGTTTCCTTTACAGAGTCATCTTCAAAGTTCTTTGGATTTACCGTGAGGAAAATATGGCCGGGACATACAAAGAACGCTGAGAACTGAAAAACAGAATGTTCACCTTGGGCCGGACGAGACTGCCCACCATATGGGTTGTGTTGGCAAAAGCAGAAACCTGGGGAATGCAGAGGTGGGGGGTAATTTTTAGGGCTTTCATTCCAGGGTCCCATTGATTATAACCCTATTAAGAGGCTGATGCATGCGACTTTTAAGTTATTTTGTTAACTAAGTGTAGGCAATGGATGTGTCATGCTAACAACCATAATTGCTGGTGTGTCTAACACAGTATGTAAGTACAGTAGAGTGAATTTAAAAGGTTGTGGTAATCTAAGAATGTTAAAAGGGAAATGTGTGCCTGAGGGGCGTGGGGGTTGGGGAGAAAAACGACTTACTTGACATTCACTGTCTTCCTCCCAGCTCCTTTGCTAAAGTAGGAACAGAATCGGAACAAAAAAATGTTTGTTTTACAGCTGTACCAAGTTACGGCGTGGACTCGTGCTCCCCCCCTCCTCTCCCACTTGCATCAAGTACATCCTGTACTTTTGGCAACATGTTGACTGGATATTTAAAAGCTGTGAACTGTTCTGAAAGTTTCACATACTGGGTTATGGGCCATGTGTGTTTGATCAAAATTCAATTACTGCACTGTACCATGCTTGGAAACCTATCATCCCAAGTTATGAAGTATGACGAAATAGGCTAATCTAATTGGTTCAGTATGGGAGCAGTATCAACCAAGCTTGTTATGATAAATAGCTTCCTGTGTTAAAGGTTCTCTAGAGCTTAAGTATCTTGGCTCACCTCCCTCTACAAAATAAGAATAGTGTTCCCTGGGAACAGTTACATCACTGTCCCTCTCCTACATTCACAATTAAAGGTTTGTGGATTTTTTTTCATCTTGCTGTCCCTTGAGCAGATAAACCGTGGCCATCTACTGCATTCCCCACTTCCATCTCCTCCCCCTTTCCTCAGGTTAGGCTGCGTCGTGCTAACGCTGGGGCTGCTGTTCCTCGGGGCTGGACACACTGGAAATGTTCAAAGCCAGGCTGGAAGGGGCTTGGAGCAACCTGGTCTGGTGGGAGGTGTCCCTGCCCGTGGCAGAGAGTGGAAAGGGATGAGCTTTGAGGTCCCTTCCAACCCAAACCACTCTAGGATTCTAAAGCAAGCTTGACCAGGATGCCAAAATCCACCCTGGGGCTTGAGTGCTGCTGTGTCAGTACATGTGAAATGTCTGTCTGTGCAAAGATCTGGAATTTCTGATGTCAAGTTAAAACTGGAAGCAATTCCATCTCTCTGAGAATCCAAGAAAAGAACTTCTGTACAGTGAGTTGCATACCTATGGATGTGCAATTATCTTCTTAAACCCCAAAGTTTAGGTCATCAGTAGTTAAACACAAATCCAGTGTGCAAGTGCTGGATTATGGCTAGGGAAGGACTATGTTCTAAGCCTGGATTTGTAGTCACTAAATTTGGCACTAAGACAGTGAGCTGTCTCCCATGAGATGATACTGGCTTCGTGATTTTATCTGGTCCGTCTTTGGCAAGAAGCGCTTAGGTCGGATTTTGATGTCACAGTAATAGACAGTGTCAAGGGGGAAAAAAAAACCACATGGAAAAGTGGCTCCTTATGCTCTGGTGATTCAAGTTTTTCCTTTCTTGAACGCCCCCTCCACGTGCCTCCTAACTCAGAAATCCCCTTCAGGCAAAATAATTGTGCGATGATCATTTTACAAATATATAACTCAGGCCTGATACTGCAAGGGCCTTTAGCACTGGTAAGTTTTCTCCTAAGAATAAAGTTATTCACTTACTTAAGAGTTGGTAGAACGAGTTCTTATGTAAGTGAGTCTTCGAATTAGCCCCAAGACTGCCTAATACCTGGATTAAGCCTGTGTGGTGATTAATGCCTATTTACTATATCTGTTATCCCACTGCATTTTGCTCTTCAGCCTTGATTAAGCCCTTTGCTTTACCATTTAAAATGTCCTGCTTAACCTTCTGCTTACAAACGTACACAGTGCTGAGCTCTGCACTTTTAACCAGCACAAGTTCTACCATAAATAATAGCATTTAATTTTAAAGTGCAACAGCTACAGTCACCACTTGATTAAATGACAAAGAACAGCAACAGCAAACTGGGGAACACAGAGTTTTTCACCACAAATGTCTACGTCCACGTAAGAGAAAAAATTACACCTTCCTGCTGCTGATTAGCCCTTTCTGTGCAGGTCTTTATTTTACATGTTTATAGAAAATTATTGCCAAAAGAGCCTAAACAGTGACTCTCTGCAATTTCCCCAAATATGTTTTGAAGGAGATAAACTAGATTAATCTCTCTTTATAAAGTTCCCACAAGAAAGCTCACAGACACAGTAGCTTTACCTTCAAAAATAGAATGTGACTGTAGGCACTTATGCTAATCTCTTTTTTGGCAAATCAGCTTTTTTGTATTGAATCTTGCTTGATTGAATAGCACTGGAGCTGCCAGAGTAAATGCTATTATCAATGTACAGTAATTAAGGAAATAGTCCTTGTCACTCCAGCAGTGTCCAGGCAGTAGTGCCTTCTGTAATAAAGTTAAATGATAAAGAAACCTCTTCAAGGTGTAGATGCTGGGCCAGGGGAGCTCTTGAGATGCAGGGGAAATAGCACAGCATGGAATTACAGGTGGTGGGGAAAGTATAAATGCCCGTGGAATTCACGCTAAAAGCGTGTTTGATGCTAAATGTTCAAATAGATGCTCAGCACTAAAACACATAATTGTTTAATTTGTCATGTAATTTCCTGACTCAGGGCAGTTGAGCATCTCCCAGTCACCACTCTTAAAAAATGTGTGTGAGGGAGAGGAGGGGGGGAGACCCTTCCATCATTCAGCAACTTCAAAGATCTTTTCCCCCTTCAGGCAGCAGCCTGCACGAATGATAAACCTTGCTTTAAGATCAGCAGAGCCCGGCTCTGCCAAATCCATTTGGGGAGAGAATTTCACTAAAAAGGACTTGTCATTCCTTCCCCCGCCCTCCCGCTTCACTTCAAACTTTACAGCCTGGGAGTCCTTCGGTGGGTCGGGATTGTTCCTGCAGCACCCCGACAGGGAGATTCCCCGAGGAGAGAGGGAAAAAAAAACCTTGGGACATCTTCTGCATTAAAAACGTATCACAGGCAGCAAGAAATGTAAACTGTAGGGAAGCAGGGTAACTCTCAGGGTCCAGAAATGTGTTTAATAAGCAGGGAATGCTGATGGGTGCTGCCGGAGGTCTGCAGCGCTCTGGCCTACGACGTGCTGAGCTCTGCACTTGAGAGCAAAGAGCTTTTGTCCAAGCAAGGTACGTGCAAGAGAGATGTTGTTTAATGTGCAATAAATAACCAGGAGAGGTATTTAATCAACTGTGCCGGGAAATACTGCTCACGTCCAGACACACACATTTCCAAAGGGGCAGCCTGGGAGCGAAGGGACGGAAGGGGCCGGCCGAGGAGTCCGCAGGGAGGCTGCAAAATTTCATCCCGCTACTCGCAAGACACATGCAGAATTCCAGCCCCTGTGCTGCTTTTCCCCCAGCAGCCTGTGCCTTATCTAAACTCTGTGTAATAATTTTCATATTTTACAAATCTGGCAGTTTTTCTCGGGCGTGCGCTGCCGAGGGTTTTAGCATTCCCCGCAATGCTCCCGCTGCAGCGCATTGACATTCCGAAGGCTGGGCATCGTAACCTCGCCATTAAATCTTTGACACAATGAAGTGTCTTCTAAATAAATTCAGTGGGATCGATCCAGTGAACTTCAGAGTGCACCTTTTCAATTATTTTTTAAAGATGGAAGTGTTTTGTGCATATCGAGCTCTGGATTTGTGGCGCTGGGAGTGGGGGGGAGCCACGTCTCGAGCGTGGACCTGAACTCTGCTCCAGCAGGAGCTCACAGAAACACTTGGAGGGGATTGAGCACGTGAGCCCTTCCTGTGCTTCCAGCACGGCTCTGGGCTTCTGGGCCTCTTTTCTGTTGTATGGAAAACATTAATTATTATTCCAAAATATTTGGGGTTTTTTGCATTCCCGTATTTTGACCTTCAGAACCGTCCGCTTGAATGCGAGCAGAAGCACTTTGGGCAGAATTAAAGAAAAAGTGATAGCCCAGGCAGCAGGTTTTTAATTGAGGCCTGCCAAATACCAAAGGCAGATGCTTTTTCATTCTGTAGCTCCTGGATACGCCATCTACTTTTCGGTTTCAAGGACAAAGGAAACACTTACCCAATTAGATGAGGCATGAGATTGTGACATACGGGCTCTTTCCTTAAATAAAAAAAATGCTGGAAAAAGATATTTGACCCTAAGTCAATGAGTGCTATTAAAGTAATGAATGCTCCATAAATCCAGCCATATCCACGGCCCGCATTTGGAGCTGCGCTGTTCCTGTCACGGAGGAGGCTGCGGGATAAAGCCCCACACGACTCCCTTGGCCAGATCCCATTTTGGACGCCTTACTTTTAAACCAGGATAGACAGAGACGTGAGTTGGTGATTGGGGGACACTGTGAGGTCTGTGATCTGCTCTGTCTGATGTCAAACATGATCTGGGTGTCATAACAGCTGCATTTCCCACACACACTCTGCAAAGCCCAGGGAATCTCTCACTCCTCTCACGAGGCTTGTAGGAGCTGATATTTTAATGATAACACAGATTTTGCCTGCTGAAGGTAGGAAATCGTTAATTCTACACCTCACACCTGAGTCTGAAGCATTCTAGAAGCCACTTGAACTGCTGCATGAGGAGCATCACACGCCTTCTGCAGAAGCGGGATACATTGGGGTTTTCCTTGTTTCTGTGTCTGGAGTGGGGGCAGCAGTTAAACTTTGAAATAATTACAGCTCGGCTGCCTCCCACCTCAGAGCTGGGATGTGTTTGCTTTAGCCTTTACCAGACAGCTGGAAGTGTTGACTGATAATTGTGGTGAGTTTCTGATCCTCCAGAAAAACGAGGAGCCTCCTCTGTCCTCCGCCTGTTGTTCCTATTGCTGGCTTTGCTGAAATGATTGAAATCAGTGTTATCATCCCTGCACGCAGGACTGGAGTCTCAGGTGCTGGGAATTAACGTTGCCTGTTTAATTACATCAGTGTGCATTTGGAGCTGCTGTAGCTGTCCTTTCTCACAGAGCGATGTTTAAAGCGGAATTGCAGCCTCACAGCAACCTGGGTGGGGGACTGAGTGATACTGGAACAAATGGAAGTTACTGGAACAAATGGAAGTGACTGGAAAAATTGCTCTTGTCCTCCCAGCCAGGCCCAGCTGCCATTTTGATTTCTCTCCACCTCGGTGGCTGTCCCTGGACCTCGGCAGGGTCTGTCCTGCCATCCTGTGCAGAGCCATTAATCATGTGTGACATCTAATGGGGCCCCAAATCACAGTGTTCACGATGACAGTTTGGGATGCCTGGACCCCTGGTGGTTCTGGACTTTGAGTCCTTCCCAGCCTCAGCTGCAGAGCAGATCAGGCTGGAAGCTGCATCTGTGCCTGGTGACGAGGCCCCAGCCAAGGGCAGTCACAGCCCTGCTGCACCCGGAGCGCCGATGCCAATCCTCTCCAGGGGGAACCCCAGAGACACCGGGGACAGGGACAGCAGCAGGGAGCACTCGTGGATCCCTGGGAGACCACAGAATCCCAGAATCCCAGAATGGTTTGGGTTGAAAGGGATCTTAAAGTCCACCCAGTCCCTCCCCTGCCACGGGCAGGGACACCTTCCACTGTCCCAGGCTGCCCCAACCTGGCCTTGGACATTCCAGGGATGGGGCAGCCACAGCTTTCCTGGGCACCCTGTGCCAGGGCTTCCCCACCCTCAGAGGGAATAAATCCTTTCCAATATCCAATATAAATCTACCCTGTCCCAGCTTAGAGCTGTTGGTGCAGATGAAGCGATGATGCTCCTCATCTCCTCTGCAGGAGCAGCAGCAGCGCCTGGCACTGCTCTCCTCATCCCAGTGTCCCAAACAACACCTGGAGGAACAGCAGAGCCCAAACCACAGCAGAGCCTCCCTGGACCCCTCTCCCCTGGAGCAGGAGCTGAGATCAATGGCATGGCTTAACTTGAGGCTCTGCTGCCTTGGGCCAGCTCAGCACTCTCGCCCCTGAGCCAAAGCCTCGTGTAATCACATTACTGTCGCTTCCATTGCTTTTAAGAGAGCCTGTACAGAACTCTTTTATTTCTGCAGTTTACACATCCATAAAAACCACACAGAGTACAGTGAGGGGAGGAAGAAACACCATGAATTTTCATCATATTGATATTTCTGGCCCAGTTTGCATCGTGACTATGTCCTTGATGATGAGGAGCAATAAATACCCTCTGCCAGGCTCATATTGCGATGGATGGGAGAGGAAACAGCGACCCAAAGGGTGTCACATTCTGGAAACCTGACCTGGAAAGAAGGATCCACAATTAACGAGATGGGTAAGGGAGTCTTGATTATCATTAAAAAAAAAAAAAAAAAAAAAAAAAAAAGCGTGTGCCAAACAGTTTTAAAACATCCCAGATATTATTGATGAATTTTCTGTTGATAGGAAGAATTCAAAGGGGTGCCATTGGCATTCTGGACAGAGAGGGAGCAGATCTATAGCACGGCTCTCAATAAATACGTTGCTGCAGTAAACTTCTTTAGCACTTTGCAATTCACATCTGATCTCTGCTGACCTTCTTTTTTCTCCTAATTAAACCTTTAGCTTGCAAATGAGCCATTTCCTACATCAAACTGGTGGATGGCAAAGGAGGAAATTCTACCCGCGATTTATAGGAGCTGCCGGTGACCTAACTGTCTATCACAACCTGTTCTAATTGATCTCTCTTTGAATTAAATTTGACCAATTACTTACTGCTAGGTGAACAAAGACGAGGCTCTCCTTAAAAGCTGTTGTGCTGACGGCAGTGAGCAAAGCCGGGTGCGTGCAGTGGAGTGGAAATAACCATAATTTTAAAAAGTGATAAAGTCCAAGTGCCTCCAGCACCCAAAACCTCTGGTTTCCTCACCCAAGTGTTTCCCCAGAGTGGTGTTTTTGAAGAATTCACAGGGGTAACTTGGACTGCTGCTCCCATGATCTCTGATCACATCCTCACCTGCCCTCACTCCTGCCTTGGTTGGTTTTGGGGCTGGATGATGTTCCAGGTTGCTCATGCCCCACACTCCTCTTCCTGTGCAGGGAAGTGCCTGTAAAGCCCTTTCTCACACCAGGAAAGATCCCCCAAATCAATCAGTGCCTGGTGCGTGTCCTGATGAGCACTTAGGAGGGGAATGGAATATCTGAGATGGGTGTAACAGCACGATGTTGAACTGTGACCTCAGGAGTTCAAATGTATTCTTCGCTGAACTGTGTAGGGTTTTGCCTGTCCAGATGAATTCTGTACCCTTCCCCATGGCTGAAACATGGGAGTCTGGCTGGGAGAGCACCCTGTGGCAGCAGGGAAGGATCCTGGGCAGCAAGAAACTGCAGCTGCACCAGTCAGCAGCAACACAACGGGAGTTAAATCAGTCCAGTCCATTAAAAAGTCATGAGTCTCACCTCAAAATCCTGTTCAGAAGTACATTTTATCTGATTTTCCTTGTCTCCTGGCTCCAGAACGTTCATTTTCAAGCCTTGCTTCTGCAGCTGAAATGATGAGAAATGTCCTTTCCCACGGGAACTGCCGATTCCTGCAGCTTCCCGAATAGCATCAGGCTGCAGGATTTGGCACCCCTGTCACTCTGGCTGCCCTGTCTGGGCATTTCCAAAGGCATTGGGTGCAAATATTCCCCCCAGCTCTCACCCCATGGCACAGGCTCTGCTGCTGGAACATCCCAGTGCTGCATCCTGGGATAATTTCAGCCCTTTCCACAGGGAATGGGAGACCTCACCAACCCCGCATCCAGGGTGACTCTTCCAAAGCCTCACTGGGAAGACGCTCATCCTCTCCAGAACATTGAATGTTGTGTGTGAGGGTGATGAGGCCCTGGCACAGGGTGCCCGGAGCAGCTGTGGCTGCCCCTGGATCCCTGGCAGTGCCCAAGGCCAGGCTGGACAGGGCTTGGAGCAACCTGGGATAGTGGAAGGTGTCCCTGCCATAGCAGGGGGTGGCACTGGATGGGCTTTAAGGTCCCTTTCCATCCAAACCATTCCGTGGTTCTGTGATTAGCAGCTGTGGAAGTTCCTCTTGGCTGTGACTGAGCCACACCTCTGCTTCAACAGCAAATCTCAGAAAAAAGGTGATTTTTTACCCAGCTCATCCCTCATCCCGGGTGAAGCAGATCCCTACCAACTGCTGTGCCAGAGGAACGATCCTGGTAACTCATCCTGCTCGAGGATGGGAGGATCCCAGGGCTCCCCGAGGCACCAGCGAGGGCTTCCAGACCCCCCGGAGCCCTTCAGGGTGGCATTATAACATGGCTGACATTTTCCACGCTCCCTCCTTAGTCCTCTGGCTGCGATATAAATTTTCTGGGAGTTCTGCTCTGTTATTTGCATGCATCTACACACTGTTTGTTTTCACACGGTGACCTACATAACTCATTTTAATACGTACCGAGGCAGCAGGGCTGGGCTGCAGGGTGTCTGGTGGATGCACAGCTCAGCTGCAATGAATCCATCATCCCTGGATTTTGGGAGAGGATGGTGGGGGCAATGGCATTCCCTCCCCTGGCTGTCCTGCTGGAGCCCTCTGTGCTGGTAGAAATGGTGTTGGGCCATTTCCACTCATTGCCAAATGGATGAACTCTTCTTAGCTGTCAGTTTTAATGAAATATTCATATTTTATTTAATTTGTCTGTTCTCTTCCCTTTTTGTAAGATAAAGACTCCTGTTAGCGGAAACGCAGGAGTCCCCAGCTATGGGAAAGGTGGGAGTGTTCCCTCAGGCTGCACACTTCCATGTATTTGGGAATAAGGATTTTGTTCTGCAATTTGTCCTCATGTACGAGCCATCAGGACACGCTGCTGTTGTCCCTGTGGCGAGCCCAGCCTGACCCCAGGTCACCACTTCTGCCTCTTCTTCACTTCATCTTAAATATTGTTAAATATTTAAGTAAAATGGAGATGGCTCTGATTTAGGAAAATCACAGAGCACACCCTTTGCAGGTACAGGGCTTCAGAGCAGCCCAGGGGCTATCCCTGACCCTTCCAGAAAATGACCATCACCAGCCCCATCCCACTCTGCTTTGGCTCTGTCAGCTGTGGTCCCCGAGCCACGGCTGGGGAGAGGAGCTGGCCCCACTCCTGGTCCCACTGCAGACGCTGCCAGTGCTGCGTGTCCTTCATCTGGCCCATTTCAGCTGTAACTGCAACAGCCTGAACCCCCACACGGGTTCTGTGCTGGTATTTCATGACATTTTATGTACATAATCTGCATATGTTATTTTTAGCAAACTTTCTCCCCAGGACAGCCTCCACATCTTGTTCCCATGAGTGTGTTCTGCAGTTGGGAGAGGTTTGATTTTTTTCTTCTGTTTTTTTTGTACTTTTTTCCTCAGTCAAGATCAGGTTTTGAATTGCAGGAGCAACACCCACCCACCCCATATTTTTCTTTCTTTTCACAAGGCTACTTTAAAGGGGGACAAAAAACCCAAAACGCAAATGTGAGCGAGGTGGGCCAGCTCCCATTTCCAGGCATCTCCTTGCTTGGGATGCTCTGGGGTGAGTTACCATCACCCCCCAGAAGAAATAGCATCCTTTTCGGATGGAAATAGCATTGTTCTTGGTGGAAATAGCATCATTCCTGTGGAAATAGCGTCGTTCTTGGTGGAGACAGCATCATTCTTGGTGGTACCGCATCATTCTTGGTGGAAAAAGCATCATTTTGGGTATTTTGGAAGCAGGACAATTGGTCTTTGCTGGAAATGCTTTGTTGGGAAACGTCCTGTTGGGTGTTTTTAAGGAATTGTGGCTCCAAGCTCCATGCGAGTGTGGGAAATGCAGCTCTTGCCTGGAGACTCTTTGACAAACTTCCAAACTTAGGTTTGTCTTGACTGCTTGGTGGAGAGGATGTTCCCTGAGAAAATGGGGTTTTGCCAAATCCTGAGCGTTTGTGGGAATTTGCTGGTTGGAAAGGGAATGTCGGTCTCGGGAGGACACTTTCCATGGTGGTCTGTACATGAAGGGGGTGCAGGGAGGATGGAGTCCATGAGGGGAGGATCCCTGAAGGCACCAGGGGTGTCCCATGGGCTCCTCCTTGGAGGAGCAGCCACAGGTGAGTCTGAGTGCCCTGGGCAGAGCTGGGCCAAGGCCTTTGCTCTTAGAAAGGGAACAAACACCATCAAATTTGCTTTCATTTCCAAGGCTTTTTGTGAGCTACAGCTGAGGGATCTTGGGATTTCCATCTGGGCTGGCCATCAGCAGCTCGCGGCTCCCCCAGCCCATGCCAAGGCTCCAGTGCACAACCAGGAATTCTCTTCTGCTGAGCCATAACCCCTGGCCCCGGTGTTCCCTGTCACATCAGACAGGGAGAGCTTGCAGAACACAGGAGAAGACTTTGAGAGACAGAAAAATTGAAGAGTGGTTTTGGGTCTCTCTTGGCCGCCCTCCCACCAGAGCCGTGCCCCGGGGCAGGAGCAACAACGTGATTCACGGATCCATCCCGGCTCCGCTGCAGGGGCAGGACCCCTGGATCCGGGGGTGCCGCGGGGACACCGTGGTGACACCGTGGTGACACCGTGGTGACACCGTGGTGACACATGGCCAAGCACAACCGCGAGCACCACCCGCTGCAAGCGGCATCGGCAGCGCCACGAGCTCCACAGGGCACAGCTGGGGCCTGGTTAAAAGCTCTTCCCAAGCGCTTGGAGCAACGAAACCTCTTTTTTCCAGGCCCTCGTTGTGTACTAATGAAGGAATAAAATAAACATTTGGTAACAAATCCAGCATATGGTTATTGTTTGCTGCAAGGACAGGGGAAAACATGACTCCATCGCTGGGCGAAAAGGCTGCAGCTGCGCTATCGTGTTTCCCTGCCGCGCTTTATTTAATAAACCTCGGCCTGCAGCCTTAACGAAATTTTTCCTTCCCCCCCCAGCCCCCAGAGCTGGTTTTGGTGCCTTCTGCCACGATGGCCACAGCGGGGTCGCATGTGCCCTTCGTTAGCCGAGGAATCTGCTTTCAATTCCGGCCCTTCGGGTTGTATTTTCACAGCGACTCATTAGTCAGCGGCCGCTGACAGGCCGCTGTAAGTGTGCCATCTCCCGCATTGTTTGTATGCAAGTGCAGCGCCCAAAATGATTTATTTAGGTTTTAATTAAAATTTGTGGATAGGCCAGTGATTTTTAGCAATGCCGGTTCTAATTTGTGGTTGCAGGGGGAAAAAAAAATAAAATGAAAAAATCAATAAGCTTGTAGAGTTTGTATTTTTAGAGGTACCTGCTGGTCAGTGGCCCCACTGGCCATTCCCTGTGTTCTGGCCCTCCATCCCTTGTCCCCAGTCCCCCTCCAGCTCTCTTGGAGCCCCTTTGGGCCCTAGAAGGAGCTCTGAGTTCTCCCTGGATCCTTCTCCTCTCCAGGTGAGCACCCCCAGCTCTCCCAGCCTGGCTCCAGAGGGGCTCCAGCCCTGCAGCAGCTTCGTGGGCTCCTTTGGATTCGCTCCAGCGGGTCCACGTCCTCCTTATATTTAATTATCTAATATTTAATTATATTCTAATTTAATTAATATCCTTCATGTGTTTAATTGCATGTTCAGGAGCACAGCAGCACCCAGGAGGAAGGTGGGTAACACAGGGAGGTGGCTGAGCCCTGAGGTCCCACGAGCAGGACGGATGACTTGCGGCCTGAAAACAGAAGTTACGATTTAAAAACGCTTTGGAGGGTGGGGCTTACCCTCTCCAAAATAATCTGGAGTGCCGGGATGCCTTCCCCACCAGCAGAATCCCTCATTTTCCTGGAGCAACACTAATTTATCTTGCTGGTAACTTTTCGTGGCTCCAAAAGAACAACCAGGAGTGGAAGGATAAGGGGGGTGTTGGTGAAACCTCAGGGGCCCCCCTTGCCCTTGGGACCCCCTGGCCGCTGCCCCAGGGAGAGGGGATGAGCTGCCCTTGCTGGATGAAGATTTTCTTGCTGCTCACAGCATCAGGATGTGTTTTTATAAGGTGCAATAAAGCACTGAAGGACTGAACTCATGCCCCTCCCCAGTTATGAAAGTCTGAAGCCTTTCTTGGCCTTATACCACGGCTCAGAGAAGTCCCTGCTGTACCTGATGTAAACATGTATTAATTAAAGCACTTTGGAAATGCAGAGTATTGACCTAACGGGCCGTAATGGCTCTTCTTGAGCAATTACAATCCATCACACAGCTCCAGACTTCGGGAGGGATTTTTTTTCGGAGGCGCGGTATTGACCTGACGGCCCCGGGCGGTTTCCTCCCTCACACAGACCCTTCCTGCCCCAGGGCTCGCATCCTTCCCGGGGAAACAGTTACAGGGGGAAGCCTTAAATCCCTGAAAATTAATAAATAGGATGGATTCCGTCCTGCCCTCTCCCCACCACGTGCCTTCCCTCCCACTCCCCCTCGCCAAGGGCACTCTCCAGCCTTTCCACCCACCTGCAGACCCCGGGAAACACCCGGAGCAAAATATTTATATCTAAAAGAAAAACTTTGTTCTTTCCAGTGGTGGAAACCCTTCTCAAATAAAGCATTTGTCTCCTGAGACTTACACCTTCTAATTTAATTTTCCCCTAAATCAAACAGCGTATTAATCCACAATAGAAAACACGTTCCAGTTGCACAAACAATATTTAAATGGTATAATAGGGACATCTTTTATAAATACTTCTAACAAATCCTGAAAAAACCCCGAATGTGTGGGCTATAATTAATAGAAATGCCAAGTGCCAGCTAACCAGGAAAACTCCAGCATCATAAATCTGCCCCGAGCCTTCTTACACACACTGATGGATGGGGACTTGCAGCTTAAATATTTAACAATCAATAATTCAAATACCTATCCTACCCTATAAAATTTGTCACATTTATTTATACATGCAACATCCAGCTGAAGTTTCTCTAAAAGTTGGGCCTCTTCCACCCAATAACAGCATGAAGAATTCTGGAACAGCATTGGAAGGGAAAAAAGGGCATCGGGATATGAAATTTCTGTGGGGAAATAGGGAACAATGTGGGGGGAAATTAAACCCCATATCCCAAAATAGTTGGCTGAGTCTCCCTCACCCTAATGGGTTTGGATAATGCAGCGTGCAGGCAGGTGCTGTGTCCTATGAATCACATTTATAGGAATATTTTCCAATTTCTTCACCGCCCAAGGCAGGGAGCTGCCGTTCATCCTCCACAGATGAATATTTCTGTGGCACAGGGTGGGCTGCAACCCCTGCCCACACATTGTGTCCCTCCTGGAGCAAATCCTGCAAAAAACAATTTTAAAAAAAACTGGAAAAAGAGGTGGCTTTGGGGCTGCCCTTAACTGCAGCATTGCTTTGCTTTGCCTTGTGGGAGGAAAGAGTGGAACAAAAATAAATAAATAAATAAACACATGTTGAGTTCAGCACTGGCAAGCAAGAGGATGATGATTATGATGATAATAATAATAATAATATCAATGCTGATAAATAATATTACTATTAATAATCAAATGAAATCTTCCCAGTTTGCAGCACCAGCAGCCTGACTCCATATTTCAAAGGTTTTTGGGGAAGTGGGATGACTGTGTGGTTTATCAGGTGGTTCCTCTCCTTTCCAGAACAGTAACACCAGTGGGGAAAGGAGCTTGGCTCTGTTTCCATGGGTCCAGAGGAAGAGGAGGTGGCTCAGAGCATCCCAAGTGCTGCTGGAGACATCCCTCGTCCCCTGGAGCTTCATTTATTTTAAAGGAGCACCAAAACTGACCTGAGAGGTTACAAAACTCCTGGACTCAAATTTCTGGGAGGATTTGAAAATCCCCATGGAGCTGTCTATGGGTAAGAGATGAAGGGTGTTGACCGTGGTCCCTGTCCCCACCAGAATGTGCCTGTGGGGCCGAATTACAGTGGCATAAATCTCCATGGCAAATTTATTGCCATAATTTATCAGCTCCTGTTGCTGAATGGCCAAGCAGTTAATTTTGAGATGAAGGGGTGCCATTTTCATCAATACCTGTGTGCTAACTGCCCATCAAAACATCAGCTGCAATTAATACAGCGTTGCTGAAGCAGTGAACCAATAAATATTTCCAGTCTTGGCTGGTCTTCAGCAGATGTCCGGATGCACCCATTGCCTCAGCGAGTCCTGTTCCAGTTGCATCAACAGGAACCTCTGCATTTAAGGAAGGGATTAAATAGCCAGATCTCCCTCTGAGCAGGGCGAAGCACCTGCGTTTCCCTGCCTAAATGCCACCCTGTGCTTTTTCCACACAAAGTTTTTGATTTCTGTGAGGGGCTATTGCATATTCCTCCTGCGTCCTGAGCCAGACTGACACATTGTGATAGCGATAAATAATAAATGGGATTTATTTCCTTAGATGCTGATGGAGACCTTTTCTCACATGGGAAGAAAGAGAAAGCCAGGAAGCTGGAGGGAAAGGAAACGTGCAAGGAAAAGGAGGGAGAAAGCAGGAGGTGGTGCCTGAGCCCTGGATGGCGCTCACTGCTCTGCTGGGACAGGGTCACCTCTTGCACCCCTTCTGCTTCCTCCACTAAACCCAGGGCAGCCTCAGCCAACACCCTCAATAACGAGGAGTATAAATAAATAAATAAATAAATAAATAAATCACAGTGAATGGTTTTCTAGGGGGGCTGATGGACGAGAGTGCAAGGAATGGGCAGCAGTGAGGAGCAGGCAGGGATGTGGCGATGGGTGACACCTCCCTTTTCCCTTTTCTTAAGCAGATTTTAGTTTTTCTGTGTGTTTTCGTGCGGTGCTGCGCACGGGTGGGTCCCTGTCCCTCCCTCCCATCCCGGTATCCCCCGTGCTCACAGCCAGTGCTGGAAGGAAGCATCCAACGCTGGCAGCCCCACGGGACAGGCTGGCCCACACCCGGGCTTGCTTCCAAGCCAGCAGGGCACTGCCACCACCATTTGGGCTGGTTTTTGCCCAACTGGGACAGCGAGCACAGCCTCAGCACCCTCACCCCCCCTTCTCCCTCCCTCCTCCCAGAGCTTGTGGGGGTGAAAGGGGCCAACGCCGTTGGCAAGCCCCTGCCTGGGGTACTGTGTTTTCTTTGAGGACAGATTTGGCTTTTCCTTACTGTCTGGTCTCCTTTATGAGAAAAAAAAGCCAAATTGAACAGGCTCCAGCCTGTCCTCAGCTGCCACACTGTGCATCGGTGCCAGCATTGCCCACATCGGAGGCAGCGACCAGGACACAGCGAGGGGCACAGACAGGGTCCCCCTGGGGATGGTGACATTAGAGCTGTGCCCAGCCTGACCCTCCTGCCCTGGCCCTGTAGCCAAAACCAAAACTCTGTGGAGGTGTGAGAAAGGAAATACCAGCGGTTTATGAGTGTCAGGCAGCTCTTTGTTAGGAAACACTCATTTCCCCCCAAATAAAATGGAAGAGCTGGTGTTGCAGCTGGTGCTGCCCGGGCAAGGGCCAGGGGTCACGGTGGTCCCTGTCTCCTGTCCCCAAGGGCACTGCCAGAGCTGCACCAGCCCTCAGCTTTCATCAGCCTCAGGGTCTGCTTTTACGTAGAAAACAACCAAAATTGTTTAAATGCAAAAAACCCTTTCTGCAAACACTAAATTCTGCAGGTACTTTTAAGCAAAAGGTGTTGCAGAGTGAAAAACTTTGAAGGAAATTTTAACATCTGTAAAAAAGCCTAATTTTTGACTATTTCTGCCTGCAGAGCCTTGCAGAGAGGGGCAGCTCTGCCGGCAGTTCCAAGGCCAAGCCCAACAGCCACGGCTGTACTGGGGCTCAGAAAAGTAATATTATAGTTTAGCTACATTAAAAGATGTATTGTAGCATTTCCAGCATTTATTAATCTCTCGGATCTTTCCTAGGTGTGCTTCGTGTTTTTAATTTGGATGATTAATCCGCAGAGATTCGCTGAGGATTAATCCAATTTCCTGAGAGGAATGATTCTGTGTGCCGGGACACCGAAAACACGGGGAAGAGTGGCCGATGTGACAAGAGTGACTCGTTTTACCCAAATATCCCCATGATTTGGGATGAAGCTGCTGCCTGGGAGCCTGCCCAGGCTGCAGGGCTGGGGCCAGGAGAGGTTGATGCCCGCGATGCTCACGGTCCTACAGCCGCAACCCCACCCCGTGCCCGGCTGGGAGTAAATAACAACACGGCCTGTTAGCATTAGCAATTTTTTATTTTCCTTTTTTGTTGCATAGGAAATGCAGTACTTGCTTCCAGTAATTGTATTGTAATGTGAGAAGGTGGTAGCACTAATGGTTGAATACAAGAGTTAAACTAATCCACACCAGCTCAAAAAACCTGCGGAGACTTAGTTGAATAAGAATGGATGCCCACAGTGATTCTCAACCAATTACAATTTTTTTCACAGAACACAGTAAAACTAAAATGGTAACTATGAGAGTCAATACAAGTATACTAGAGGCACGAGGGGCCTGACTCATAAAAAAAAAATGAACACGACATGGTATTAACACGGGTGTCAAGTGAATTTGCAGCAGATCTTTCACACGGCCGGTGGAAATTTTAGCGCCTCGAATCTCAACCCGCTGCTGAGGGACTGGGCTGGGCTAGGGCAGAGTTCGGGAGAACCCGCACAGCCGGCCAAAATGGAGATTTCTCCTTGATTGTATTTCCCAAGAATTTCGTGGCCCTGTCCCCAAGGCAGCGGTTGCAGCAGGACGAGCGGCGTCGGTGGCAGATGCCGAGCCGGGCGCTCTCGCCCTACCATGCTCCGTCTAGAAACTCATCTTCTTTTTGTTTTTCCCCTCATATTAATTTGTGGATGCAGATAAAAGGGGGGGGATTTCACCCAACACAATTGTTTTTGTTCATGCTCGAGCATAGAAGATTAACTAAGTGGAAAATAGTCTTCCCTAAAAAAAAGCGTCCCAAGTACAAAAGTTCACATTGCGGGCGAGCGCTCGCCCCGACGGAGGGTTTCTCTAGAGCTCAGAGGTAGCGATCGAGCGCGTTTTGTTCTGGTGCGGACAAGATCTCTTTTGTGATCGAGTCGCCGTGTCCCGAGCCCCCGGCAGCGGCCGGAGCTGTCCTCCCCCTTTTCCTCCTGCCAACCTGCACCTCTGGGGTTCGGAGCATGGTCCTGCACTGCCTCGCCTCCTCCGTGGCCCCTTCCCACCCATTCCTGGTCTGCGCGGGGCTGGGGGAGGCGGAGAGGGGAAGGGGAGGGAGAGCAGGGCCAGCGGGGCTCGCCAGGGCGAAGCCCACCCTCAATTTGGAGGAGAAAAGCCCACCAGCCTCCCGTGTTAATAGCAAAGGAGCTTTTATGAATCGGGCCCAAAGTTTGTACAGAGTTTGTTTGAAGAAAAATATTGCAACTGTGCATGAAACTAAACAACCACATGAGGTTTTTTTTTTT